>JAKJMR010017462.1:304958-340476 GCA_024449315.1 Daboia siamensis | reverse complement strand
AATAATAATAATAATAATAATAATAATAATAATAATAATAATAATAATAATAATAATAATAATAATAATAATAATAAAAAATTTATTTGTATACCGCCCTTCTCCCGAAGGACTCAGGGCAGTGAACAGGGCAAACATATAAAATTACAAGAATACAAAAATTAAAAAAGAATTAAACAAGATGACCAGGTTACAACAATAGATTAAAATACATTTAAAACGACAATAAAACCCAAACCCATCCCCCATCAGGCTTTGAAAACCATTACCAGAACCTTGAATCTCACCCGGAAGACAACTGGGAGCCAATGCAGCTCACGGAGCAGAGGTGTAACATGGGAGTATCGGGAGACTCCCAACACAACTCTCGCGGCTGCATTCTGTACCAGTTGGAGCCTCCGAGTGGTCCTCAAGGGCAGCCCCATGTAGAGAGCATTGCAGTAGTCTAAACAAGAGGTCACAAGCGCATGAGTGTATAGGGAGTGTATGAGTGAATAGGGAGGACCAGAGATCTCTTCAAGAAAATTGGAGAGATGCCCTATAGTGGTGAATCATGCAGGGACACGATATAGACTTAATACTATTGCTAAGGCAAAATAATTTTATATTTATGTCCTGAAAGGAGGTTCACCACCATCTCCATTGCCTAAGAGAGTAGAAGAAGATAACAGATGGCTTAACGGCAATTTATTATAAAACTTTACTTACAGAGATGGTAGAACCTTTAAAGGAACTATTTAATAATATCCAGGCCAGAGGGGAGGTGCTCCATCTTGGAGAAGGGCTTTTATATCGTTGATCCCAAAGGAGGATCAAGATCTTACTTAGCCTAAGAATTATAGACCTATATCGCTTTTAAATACAGATTATAAGATTTTTGCAAAAATATTGGCAAATAGATTAATGTTAATTTTGAAACAGATGGTTCATACAGATCAGTCTGGATTTATAACTGGAAGATATATGAAATATAATGTAAGACAATTAGTTAACTTAATTGAGTATTTGGATAAGAATAACCAAGTCCCTGTGGCATTGATATTTTTGGATGCTGAAAAAGCTTTTGATCAATTGAATTGGCAATTTTTATTGAAAGTTGTGGAAAAGATGAACTTTGGGGATGAATTTTTGCAATCTATTAAGGTCATATATCAACAACAATCGGCACAATTATAATTAATGGGGGATTAACAGATGCATTCAAAACTGAAAAAGGTACAAGACAAGGGTGTCCCCTGTCACCGTTATTGTTTGTTTTAACATTGGAGATTTTGCTGATTAAAATTCGGGAATCAACTAAAATAAAGGGAATAAAAATAAAACAGAATGATTATAGGTTAAGAGCATTTGCAGAAGACTTGGTTGTTACACCATCTCAACCGATTCAATCGGTTATAGCTTTGGTGGAAATTATAATACAATATGGGAAAATTTCGGGTTTTAAGGTGAATAATAATAAGACTAAAATATTATCTAAAAATATGACTATGAATGAGAAGATATGTTAGTAAAATTGACAGGTTATGAAATTATGAAAAAGGTCAAATATTTGGGGGTATATAGTACAGCCTCTAATGTGAAATTATATAAGAATAATTATGAGACGTTATGGTTAAAAGTACTAAAGGATTTAAATAATTGGAAAAAATTACAATTATCTTTGTTGGGAAAAATTGCAGCTGTTAAAATGAATGTTTTACCAAAGTTTCTCTTTCTGTTTCAAATGATACCTATTTTGAAAAAAGATGCTAATTTGGATGAATGGCAGAAGGGTATTAATAAATTTATCTGGGCGGGGAAAAAACCGAGAGTTAAAGAGAGTTAAAGAGAGTTAAGATGCTCAGGAAAGAGGAGGACTTAAGGTGCCCAATTTGAAATTATATTATGATGCAGTGGTTTTAACATTGGTTAGTGATTGGCTTAATTTAACTAATAAAAGTATACTTTATCTTGAGGGATGGGATTTATTATACGGGTGGCATGCATATTTGATTTATGATAAAAAAATCGATAAGGCTTTTAAATCTCATATTTTAAGAAGTGCTTTATTGCGTGTTTGGAAAAAGTATTATTATAAGTTAAATTATAAAATACCAATTTGGGGGATTCCTGGACACGCAATAGAGGGTGTATCTATGGGTGTGAATTTGGATATGATTTCTTATAAGCAATTACTTAGATTGGAAGGGAATGATTGGCAACTAAGGTCACTAGCCGAGTTAAAACAAGAAAATATTGTACAGTCTTGGTTTCATACTCAATTGCAAGCCAGGTGGAAGTTAGATCAGAAGGTTGGTTTGACGCTGATGGATGAAAATTTGGTAAAACAGATCAAAGATCAAACTCGAGCGCATATAAAGAGAATTTATAATGCTTTAATAGAATTGGACTCGGAAATGGAATTGGTGAAAGATTGCATGGTAAAGTGGGCTCAAAATATTCAAGAACCGATTCCATTGGATGTGTGGGAGGTAATTTGGGTTAGAAATGTAAAATGTACTCAAGCCCAAAACTTAAGAGAAATTTTTTATAAAATGTTTTATAGATGGCATTTGGATCCTAAAAAGCTGTCTTGTATGTATTCCAATTTACAGCCCAAATGTTGGAGATGTGGTAGTTTGGATGCTACTTATTTTCATATTTGGTGGACTTGTAGAAATATAAAAGCTTTTTGGATTAAAATTTGGTGGAACATTCAAAAGATTTTTAAGAGAAAGATAAAGTTTACTCCACAATTATTTTTATTGGGTGTTATTACAGACTGTGACACTAAAGAAATTAATCTGATGTTGAATTTGATAACAGCTGCAAGGTTATTGGTAGGGCAATATTGGAAGAAGGATTGTCTGCCCACTATAGAGGAGTGGACGCTTAAAGTGTCAAATCTAGCAGAAATGGCTAAGATTTCTGCTTACTTGAAGGATCATTCACAAGAAAGATACATTTTGGTTTGGAGAAGATGGATAGATTATATTCAGAAAAAATATGGGACTAAAAAGTTCCATTTAGCTTATGAGTAAATTTTAAATTGTTATAGTTATAATTTAAATTTTTTCTAGAAGTTGAGTATTTTAGAGTGTTGGTAATTATGTTAAAGGTGGGTTAAAGTGTATTATGTATTTGTTTTTTTATACAGTTGATTAATGTTAGTTAGATTATGATTACTATATATTTGTAACTCTGTAATCAGCTTTGAGGGACGTGGTGGTTCAGTGGGTTAGGATGCTGAGCTTGTCAATCAGAAGGTCGGCAGTTTGGCGGGTCGAATCCCGAGTGCCGCATAACAGAGTGAGCACCTGTTACTAGTCCCAGCTTCTGCCAACCTAGCAGTTCGAAAGCACGTAAAAATGCAAGTAGAAAAATAGGGACCACTACGGTGGGAAGGTAACAGTGTTCTGTGCGCCTTTGGCGTCTAGTCATGCAGGCCACATGATCACGGAGATGTCCTCGGACAAGCGCTGGCTCTTCGGCTTTGAAACGGAGATGAGCACCGGCCCCTAGAGTCGGAAACGACTAGCACACATGTGCGGGGGAACCTTTACCTTTACCTTTAATCAGCTTTGGGAAGTGGGGGAGGGGGGATGGGGGGGTTTGGAATGGGATAATATTGTAACCTTTTATAAAACTTTTCAATAAAAAAAAAGAAAATTGGAGAGATGAAGGTAATGTTTCATGCAACAATGGGCATGATAAAGGACCAAAATGGCAGGGAACTAATAGAGGCTGAAGAGATTAAGAAGAGGTGGCAAAATTACACAGAAGAACTACACAAAAATGAGCTTAATGTCCCTGATAACCATGATGAGGTGGTCATTGACCTCGAGCCAGACATCCTAGAATCTGAAGTGGGCCTTAGAAAAACTGAGCAACAACAAAGCTAGTGGAGGTGACAATATTCCAGCTGAGCTATTCAAAATCTTAAAAGACGATGCAGCAAAAGTGCTACACTCAATTTGCCAGCAAATTTGGAAAACTCAACACTGGCCACAGGGTTGGAAAAGATCACTTTACATTCCAATTCCAAAGAAAGGCAGGCCAAAGAATGTTCAAACTACTGCACCATTGCACTCATTTCTCATGCTAGTAAAGTTATGCTTAAAATTCTACAAGCTAGACTCCAGCAGTATGTGGACTGAGAACTACCAGAAGTACAGGCAGGATTTTGAAGAGGCAGAGGAACTAGAGATCAAATTGCCAACATACGCTGGATCCTGGAGAAAGCTAGGGAGTTCCAGAGTTCCAGGATTGCCTTTTTAATAGTCCACCTCTTTGTTGTTGTCTTCTGTTCTTTCCATTTAATTACAATGGGATTATGATCTGCCCAAGTATTAATATCTATTATTATATCATCAATATCTGAATTTAGTTCTTTCGTTGTCCAGACCATATCAATTCTAGACCACAATTGATGCCGCTCTGAATAGTATGTATATTGCTTTTCATTCAAATTTCTCTCCCTCCAACTATCTTGAATATTTAATTCCTCCACCATTTTAAAAAAAGTACTGGGTAATATTCTCCTGGTTTGTTTCCTAACTTCTTCACTCTTATAATCTAATTCTCTGTCTATAATTGCATTAAAATAGCCAATTATACAAATGTTCTCATATTCCACATTGTCACTCTTCAAGTTTATTTTGTTTTTTGTTAAACTCCTTCTTGGCTTTACTGCAAGAGCCAGAAAGAGAAACCACCCATGATCTCCAGTCCTTACTGTAATGTAGTGGGTCTGACACAAGGAAGAGACACCAGCCGGAGTACGTGTTCTCTTTATTGGGGGGGGGGGAACATACTGGAGAACAAGGGCTACCTGGCCTCCTTATATACCTAGCCAGGCAGGCGGCCAGCCAATGGGGTTGGCCCTAGGTTTCCCGCCGAAACTAGGTTTCCCGCCAAAACCGTCCAGGCCACTCCCCCTGGTGGATGTTCTATGCAGATGCCTGCACCAGGATACATAACACCCCTCCCCCCTTAGAGAAGAACCACATGACAACCATAGACTCAATATTACAACTATGTACATACATAACTATATACAATGTGTGCTAATACATATGCAGCTGTTGGGTGGTCACTTGTACACATAGCCTGCTAAGTATGCTGGTGTCCTATGGGGCCTGGTGGACCATCTGAGTGTGGCTTGGCCCTGGACTTGGACAGCGGGCTCATGATGCCTCTGTGCTGGGTTGAGCAGAGTTGGTTGCAGGAGGCCATCCTCCTCTAGTTCTGGTTCTGAGTTGATTTTGGTTGGTCTGACCTCCCTTGGGGTATGGCTATGCTGTTGGCCGTGGATGGTGCACTCAGGGACCCTTCCTCTGAGCTGGTCGATATGTCGCCTTATGTGTCGATCTCCCTCCACTCCCACGATGTAAGACCGAGGCCCAGTTTTTTCAACCACGGTCCCCGGAATCCATGGATGCCCTGCCCCATAGTTCCTTGCCCAAACCAGGTCCCCCACGTTGAGAACCCTGTGTGATGATGATGAGGGCCTATCCGTCTCTGCTACCACTTGGTCAGGGTGCAAATGGTCAAGCTTGGTGATGAGGCACCGTCCCCATCATAGTTCTGCTGGGCTCTTTCCAGTGGCAACGCAAGGTGTAGTGTGTTGGGCAAGCAGAAATTTCGCCAGTCTGTGATGCCAGTCTCCGCTGATGATGCACCGGAGTGCGTCCTTGGTCATCCTTACCATCCGTTCAGCTTGCCCGTTAGTCGATGGGTGGAAGGGCACAGAGGTGGCGTGTCTAATCCAATTCACCTTCAAGAATGCCTGGAAATCATTAGTGGTAAACTGAGGCCCGTTATCAGACACAATTACGTCGGGGAGGCCTGTTCTGTACCAGCCCACTACCGGCCCTGCAGAAAAGGCAGGGACAACCCCTTTACAAACTGCAAGAGGCTGGAACTAAGCCTGCCAAATTTATTAACATAAAACAGAGCAAAACAAGACACGAACCATGAAACAGGAGCTATTCAAATGGTTGCGTTCAGCAAACCAGCCCTCCCACACATTCCCCTTTTAAACAGTTCAGGGCATGGCTTCTCTCTGCCTCCTTCCGAGGTGCCCCATTGCCTTCCTCTGTTTACTCCTGATTGACTGCCTCCTGCATCGGGGGTCCTTGAACAGGGCCAGCTGTGGGTCATCTTCATCCACGCTGTCAGGCTCACACAGCTGGGTCTGCGTCGTAACCAGATGGGAGGGGCCTGGCTGAGCGCTCTGTGCAGCCTCAAGTCCATCATCAGCAAGCTCTCCAACACCCTCAGCAAGCTCTCCAACACCCCCCTCCTCCTCTGAATCATCCAACCCAACTGCCGAACCCACAGGCTGACCCTGAATCACAACAAGGCCGTGTGTGGCAAAGAGGGCTCTGAGCACCTGGATTGTCCTTGCTGAGGTCATATTGGGGACAGGGTCTACCTCCAGCCACTTAGAGTGGCTGTCCACTACCACTAAGAACAGTTGGCCCTGGAACGGCCCCGCATAGTCGATGTGAATGCGGGACCAGGGTGTGTGTGTGGCTTCCCACCTGTGCACTGGGGCGTGAGGCATTTCTGGCCTAGATCTCTGGCATGTGTAACAGGCCTTGACCCATTCCTCAATGTCCTTGTCCAGCCCTGGCCAGCAGAGGTAGCTTCTGACCAGTGCCTTCATCCTAACCACCCCCGGGTGTCCCTCATTCCAATACCCTGCCCCGGACTGCGGTGGGGATGATGACCCTGCTTCCCCAAAGGAGGCAACCCCGGTGTGTGGAGAGCTTGTGTCACCTGGTGAAATAGGCCTGGAACTCAGCCCAGGAGACTTGTCCTGCCACCCCGTGCAAACCCATGAGTGTACCCTACTCATGATGTTGTCAGTGGCTGTGTTGGTTACAATGTCCTTGACATGTACTGGGCATTCTGGTAGTTCTTGCAGAGCTAGGATCTGTGTTGCTGGTGCCAGGTCTGGTTCAGTGGTGTCTATGGGTAGCCTACTTAGGCCGTCTGCGTGGCCCATCTCCTTCCCTGGCTTGTGCACCAGCTTGCAATTGTAAGCTGCAAGGAAGATGGACCACCGGAGCATTTTGGGGGACAGTATTTGGGGCGTCTGCTTGTCCATTGTGAACTTACAGCCTGTGAGCCTGTTGCTTTAAGGTCAGATCTCTTTTTCCCCCGTCTCCTTCTCGCCGTTAACTGACAGGGTAGATGAATTCCCCTTTCGCTCTGGGGCCTCTCCTCTTCTCTTATCTTCTGTAAAATTCTCCAGAAAGATTTCACCATCTGCAACACTTACAAGAGTTCGCTGAGTGTTTCCTCTGCCAGATTAGTTGAAACGCTGTCCCACTGGCTCACCACTATTTTTGACAGCTGTCATTTCTTCACAGCTGCCATAATGGGCCATCTCCTTCACCCGGCTCTCTCCTAGGCTTTCCTGCTTTCTGCAGCTTGAACCGCCATCCTGAGCTGCTCAGCTGGGCGCCTCTGCTTCTAATCTCCCTCCAAGAGATCTGGGGCTTTTAAAAAACCCACTGGGAACAGAGAAACAGCTGTGAGATCGGCACGCTCATTCGGAGCGACGTCTCAACACAGCCATTCCGTTTGACAGCTGGCTCCGCCTCTCATACAATAGAAAAAAAAACTTAAAGCAACAGGGGGTGTCTTTACACCCAAAGATATAAAAAAATCAGGAAGCAAACAAATTTAATACAGGAAAAAAATTCAATGACAGGTGCAAGTTAAGCGAAAAACCACCAGAATACAATTCTAAAAAACAGTTTCAGAACTTCCCAAAATACCCATAATAATGTACCAAACCAAAAGTTTTATTTAAGTGCCCACAACAACTCTTGTTGTAATTTCTAGTCTTGAATAAAATAACACAACTGCCAAATTTAGCAAATTAAAACATTATCATCATGTACATTAATAACCCATTGCAATGAGGACCAAATGGTTATAGCAAATTCCAATAGGCCAGCTATAGACTAATGGCAAATCAATCAGGTCCAGTCCCAACCTTTTATACCCTTTCTTGTTCTATGACTGTAGTCAGATGGTCTGCTGACTTTTGCTGACTTCTGCTGACTTTTGCTGACCTCTTACTGACGCCCTGCTGACCTACTTTCCAGATATACTTTCTGCTGAACATAACTTTCCACATATACCTATGTACATTGCAGCCCATATCCATCAGCTACTTTCAGTTCCCTATTTCTCCCACAGTTATAATACTCGTGTTCCAAATATACATAGACCTATCTACTTTGCAATTTCATATTGCACAAAGCTCAGCAGATTACAAATAGTACGTTCATTTTGTGAAATAATATAAAGTTCAAGTCAAAGCTTTGTTTTAAATCACTACTGTGGGGCCTATCACAGGTTTGCTCCAGACTCATCTTGTTATATGAGGAGGGGGCTATATTTTCATCTCCCACAATATATTATAAAAAGTAACTGTACTACTTATATATCTTATAACAACCACATATAACATCTTTTCTGGTTGGCTTATGTTTCAATTGTATTTGTAAAGATCATCTTATTAAGTCACTATATGTCCTGTTTTCAAGATTCTTATTTAGGCTTGATTTCTCCTCAGTATTCAAATCATTCTTATCAGTCACAATTTTCTCAAAATTAATTATCTTTAAATGTCCAAACCTTTTATTCGCATACATAATATTTTTACATTTCATATATCAGAAAAAATTGTATACTACTTATGTATCTTATATATCCTCTTACTGTAGGGCCCCTTTTTATCCAAAATTTATCCATTTTTTAAACCATATTCAAACAAGTGTTTAATCATATAGTACTGAATTTGGTAAGACAAATCAAGTCTCTTGAGTCTAACTCTAGCCTTCTTCTTTTGCAAAGTAGCTTTCCAAGTCAGTATGTTCCTTTTGCCAGGGGATTTCTCTATTTTTATAAGTGTTGTTGGGAGTAAGAAAGACAAGTTAAGTAGGATGTATGTTTTTTGTCTCCCAGACTCTAATGATTCTCCTTGCAGCTCTATAATCCATTTTGTTAAATCTTCTTTCTTATCCTCAAATTTGTTTTGAAATCCTGAAAGATAAAATATCTTTTCCATTTTCATGATTGTGAAAAAATCTTGTAGATTTTCTTCTGTTTGGGTTAAGTTGTGGTTCTCTTCATTTGTAGCTTCCCTATTTAAGTCACTTTCTTTTAGTTTGTGTTCTGTTATCTCATTTGTATGTTCATTCTTTATTGTTGTTTTCTGAGAGTTTCTTAATTGTAAGTTTAGGTTGAAGATGTGCTCATTTAATCTCTTAGTGGTTTGAAATCATTGTCATTTGAATCTGTCACAGCATTGCATGCATTTCCTCCTGGAAAGTATTTGCCTTATCTTGAAGTATTGCTTCTGCAGATCTCTAATGTTCCAGGCTAGGGCCTTCAGAATGGAATATTAGATGTGGTTTCATGTCACTTTTAGATAGGTATGCAACATCCATTTTGTCTCCCCCCTCCAGATAATCTTTCACCACTGCCATAGTCTCTGTGATTAGCCTTATCAAACCAGCCAATCTTAAAATCCAAATAACAAAATCTAATATAGTTCTTATCTTTTTATATGGTTTTGTAATCAAATGTGTTTCCAGTTGTCAAAGCATCATTGAAAGCAGTGTTTTATAACAGTTCTTCTGTTCAGGGGTCTTAGAATTATCAGCCAGCCAGAATTTCAGTACAGAATGTTTAGCCACCTAAAAGCTTTCCAATAAATTCCCCCCTAGGAGATTAGCCAAAATCAAGATTTTTCTTTCTCTGCAAACAATTCTTGGGCTTAGAAATCACAGCTCAGTGAGTACTTATAGTTCCAGAAGGCCAGCAGTTTTTAAAACAAATGTAGTTCTCACTCTATAGTAGATAGCCCTGTTGTATTTTCTGTCCTCTGTTCCCAGTTGTTCTTTATTTGGGTAAAAATCACTGAGGTTCAAAGGAACACTTTTTTCTATTGCTGGGCATCTTATCAATTTCTGAGTCAATGCAGCTATAGTTATACTCTAATCCTTCATCAGATGTCAGTATCTATTCATTTTCCAACTTTTAAAACAAAGAATTATTTTCTTATAGTTTCATCAATACTCTTTCAAATGTAAAATCTTAACAGTTTTCATAATTTTCAGATTTATCCAGTGTAGTATTATTAACTTCATTTCAATATATTTCTGTCCCCCATAAATATTAATTTGTTGCTTCCATCTATGGAAGGGTGGGAGTGTAGTCCCCTACTTTCTCCCTTTCGGAGGATTTTTTGCTTCTTGGGCATCTTTTCCAGGAAATCATTTACAAGATAGGAGAGAGAGGATCTCAACCATTTCCAAAGATGCTATTCTCCATTGTTTTGGTTAGTGCTTTTGGACTTCGGCTGCCGGTAGCTTGGGCTAGTTACTGAGGTGTGGCTAGCCTTTCTCCTATCTGGTTGGAGGGCCTCCCCCAGATTGAGCAGATCAATCGCCATCATTCTGTGATCAGCAGGGGGGCCCTTTTTCTTTGTCGCCTCTCTGTGTTGACTTTAGACCCATTTAGGGTCCCCTGGCAGGGTAAAACCAGCCATGGGGTACAGAACCCTGCAATCCCTTGGCGGTGTGTCTATGATGCAAGACTGGAAGTCCTAAAAGTTGCATTTTAATTGACTATATATATTAAAGGTTAATAAATAGGGATTTATTCTACTGGGGACCCCTGCTATATATAATAAGCATACACCTTCAATAACCTGCTACACTTCAGAATTTACTATTTTATTACTTGCCCATTTATTCAGTCATGACCAACATTTAGAAGTCACTTCCTCCTATAGTTCTGCATTTCATTTTTAATAGGTATGTACAGCTTCACTATGGGGGCTGTTCTGTTACATACATATTACTATATTACCATTTAACTTTAGATTTATACATATAGTAGGGAATAGAAGGGAATATTTTAATAAATAATTATGCAGGCCTAGGACTTTCAACCTTGGGTAAAAGCATATCTCCAGGTGGGGGAATGTCAACCCTATAAGACAGTCCAAAGGGAAGCCAAAACCATGTACCGTATTTTCCGGCATATAAGATGACTTTTTAACCCATGAAAATCTTCTCAAAAGTCAGGGGTCGTCTTATACGCCGGTTGCTGAAACTTTAGGGACAGGGCTGGCTGGAAAACCTGGAGCGGATCTCCCATTTAGTCTGTGCAGGGAAAGCGGGACCAATTGGAGCAGAAGCTGCAGTCTGTGATTTTTTACAGGCTGGGGTCTGGGCGTCTTTCCTTCTAAAGTTGAAGAACAGCTGTAGTCTATCCCAACTTGAAAGGCAGGTGGGAAATGCCACAGCCAGAGCAGCTGCTTAGCTCTAAGGACACATTTGACTCAGGAACTGGGTGGGCTGGCTGGAAAACCTGGAGCGGATCTCCCATTTGGTCTTTTTTTTTTTAATCCCATTTATATCCCGCCCTTCTCTGAAGACTCAGGGTGGCTTACAATTTAAAGCACAAATCAATGTGCTTAGCAATAGCCTTCATTCTATGTATATGCCTGCTTATTAGAGCTTTCACCACCACCACCACCACCACCACCCCACAAGCAGCATTTTTACAAAGTCAGCTTATTGCTCCCAACAATCTGGGTCCTCATTTTACCTACCTCGGAAGGATGGAAGGCTGAGTCAACCCTGAGCCTGGTGGGATGCGAACCTGCACTAATTGCAGGCAGCTGGTGTTACTTAAGGCTCTGCACAGGGAAAGCTTTAGAGTGAATTAGGAAAAGTGAAAAAGTGAATTAGGATTATAGGAAATGGTTGCTGGAAGTGGGTATGTGTAGTTTAACGAAGAGAAGGGTGAGGGGTGACATGATAGCAGTGATCCAATATCTCAGGGGCTGCCACAAAGAAGAGGGAGCCAAGCTATTCTCCAAAGCACCTGAAAGCAGGACAAGAAGCAATGGATGGAAACTAGTCAAGGAGAGAAGCAACCTAGAACTAAGGAGAAACTTCCTGACAGTTAGAACAATTAACCAGTGGAACAACTTGCTTCCAGAGGTGGTAAATGCTCCAACACTGGAAGTTTTTAAGAAGAGACTGGACAGCCATTTGTCTGAAATGGTATAGGGTTTCCTGCCTTAGCAGGGGGTTGGACTAGATGACCTCCAAGGTCCCTTCCAACTTATTATTATTATTATTATTATTATTATTATTATTATTATTATTATTAAATTTAATCCACTTGCACTGTTTTATGTTTACATGTTTGATGACAAACAGCCTTATGTTTATAAGTGACAGTTTTCCTACTAAGTACCTGCATGTCATAAGCATTTGAATTAAAATTACCATATTAAAATCAAATCTGATGTTTTTTAATTTTTATTTGGTGTGCGTTGGAAGAGGGGTAGTCTTATACGGCGAGTATAGCCCAAACCCTATAATTTAACAGGAAATGTAGGGGGTCGGCTTATACGCCCAGTCGTCTTATACGCCGGAAAATATGGTATATTTTTAGTCACCATTCCCTGCCTTTATTTTCTAGGGAACTAGGGAAAGCCCCTTCTGAAATGCTAATTCCTTCCCCATTTGTCCTTTTAACTCACATTATAGTTATTATTTGTGTCATTTCCTCCTGTCTCTCAAGGCTATTTTCCAAATCCATTACAGAATTGCATTTATTCTTGAATGGATGTTGGAATCTGGGTGATGAGAACAGAAAATTACTGTTTCCTGGGAATAAGATTTTAAATAAATAGCTCCATTTTCCCCTTTTAACCAGAATTTCTAAGCCTAGGCATTTTTGCAGTGTGTAATGCTAAGGGCAACACCCAATATCAAAGTAAAAATTAGCTGTTTAGTTATATAAGGCTGAGATCTGCATGCTAAAACTAGCAATATTAATCTGGATAAACAAAGATATAAAAGAACAGAGAACAGGAACACAAGTAGCAGTGAAAGGAAATAAAAAGTATATTTTGCATTTATCTGTATTTTTCCTGCCAACTTTACCATACCAGTTCCCACTCTCTCAGGGCTCTTTCTGTAATTGAACTACCAATCAGAAATGTTTTCTCTGTGCGTTTGAGCCTCAGCATTTCTAATTTTAAATAATGAACACCACTGCCAAACGGATAAAAGTCACAGTGCCATGAATGTGTAATAGGGTTCCACTTCTCCCATGACCGTAATATTGATCCAGCAACATAGTAGAAAGACTTAGTAGTCCAGGAAGGTCCCTAAAAGGTCCTTATGCTACAAATCTTACCATGCAGAAAACAAAAGAAGAAAATAAACCACGTTTGTCTACAGCTTTTGCTGTACTGTATTGTTATATTTTTACACTACAGTGAGCCATAATAGTTTATATTTTAATCAATAAATAGTGAATCTGAACTCGCAATCTTTACCCTGCTTGCTAGATTTATCACAGAGCTAAATTATATTTACTTAATGAATAAATCTGTATAGTCTTAATATAACAAGCACAGGTAGCCCTCCACCATTAATGATGGTAATTGGAACCAGCAACTCAATCACTAAGCAATGCATTGTGAAAATGTGACCACACCAATGTATGACAGTAGTTCCTGCAGTCCCAGTTGCCATTGTTAGATGAATCCCATGTAGTCCAGTGCCCACTTGATTGTCATTTGCAACCACCTGGCAGCTTTCCCACTGACTTCGTTTTTCAGAAGCTGGCAGTGTAGTTCACAAATGGTGTTCCCATGACTGCAGGGTGCTGTAACATCATTGGTTGCCAATTTGCAATGCTGTGACCATGGGCTTAGTGCCACAGCTACAGCTATAAGGAATAATTGTGACTCCCCTCATTCAGCATTGCTATAACTTTGAATGGTCAGTGAACCAGTGGTTGCAGAATGAAGACTACTTATGTGTCTTTTTTAGATTTTTTCCCCCTCCCATCTTTTATTTTTCTTTTCCATTTTCCATTTCCATTTTTCTTATCAGTTTAGCCAAACATCTCTAGACAATAAAGTGTGTGTGTGCGCGCGCATATGCATGTGCATACAAGTGTGTGTGTGTGTGTGTGTGTGTGTGCGCATGTCTGCATGTGTTACCAAAACATGCAAGATAGAAGATGCAACAATCGAATCTCATATGTAACCACAAAGGGACAAGATTTCCATTGCAATGCCATAGTTATCACTTTTCCTTTTTTGATCCTCCCCTAGAGATGCTGCTAGTCCTGGAGAACTAAAATAACTTGCAAACTGTTACTTAACCATGGATTTTCTCATGTATCATCATAGCTGTTTTAATTTTTTAATAGAGAAAAAAGGATAATTTAAAGTCTCTTTGAAGCTATGTTACATAAAAAGGATACATAGGCAGTTGGGGAATTCCCTGTGCGCTTAGAGTAATAACCAGAATTATTCAAACTTCTTTTTAAAATTACTTTGCAATGATGAAAAAATATATTTCTGCATCCTAATTTTTATCACTGAGCATATTACACTTAGAATTGTGATTTTATTTATTTTATTTATTTAATTAAATTTCTATACCGCCCTATTCCCGAAGGATTCAGGGCGGTTTACAGGGCAGCATAAAATACAATATAAAAATAATATAGAATTAAAATACATTAAATTAATTAAGCCCAATAAAAACAATATTTAAAAAGCTAAAACCCAGTCCAGGCCTCATAGATCGAAAAACCAGGTTTTCAGATCCCGGTGAAATGAACGCAGATCAGGGGCGGTCCTAGGTTCCACGGGTAAATCATTCCAGAGGGCAGGCGTGCCCACAGAGAACGCTCTTCCCCTAGGAATAATCCACTGGCATTCCTTAACTGGCGGTATCCTGAGAAGGCCCTCCCTGTGGGAGCACACGGGACAAAGGGAGCTTGATGCCGGCAGCAGGTGTTCCCTCAGATAACCTGAACCCAAGCCATTAAGGGCTTTATAGGTCATCACCAGCACCTTGAATCTCACCCAAAGGGCAACCAGAAGCCAATGCAGCTCGTGGAGTAGAGGTGTTACACGGGAGTATCGAGAAGCACCCATCACAACTTGCGCGGCCGCATTCTGCACCAGTTGAAGCCTCCGAGTGGTCCTCAAGGGCAGCCCCATGTAGAGAGCGTTGCAGTAGTCTAAACGGGAGGTCACGAGCACATGAGTGACTGTGCATAGGGCATCTCGGTCCAGATAGGGTCACAACTGGTGAACCTGGTCAAAAGCCCCCCTGGTCACGGCTCCTATATGATCTTCTAAACTGAGCCGTGAATCCAGGAGGACGCCCAAGTTGCAAGCCCTATCAATGGGGGGGTAACACCTCACCCCCCATAGTTAATGATGGACAAAACTGGTTTTCCCGAGATGCCCGTATGCACAGCCACTCAGTCTTGGCAGGATTGAGTCGGAGCCTGTTTCTCCCCATCCAGACCTGAACCACCTCCAGGCAATGAGACATCATGTCGAGGGCATCACTGAGTTGGTTTGGGGTGGAAAGAAAAAGTTGGGTATCATCAATGTACCCCGAAGCCACGAATGATCTCACAGCAGCTTCATATAGATGTTGAACAGGAGGGGAGAGAGGACCAACCCCTGAGGAACTACACAAACGAGAGGCCTCGGGGCGGACCTCTGCCCTCCTGTCAACACTGACTGCGAACGGCCCAGGAGGTAGGAGGAGAACCACCGTAAAACAGTGCCCCCCACTCCCACCCCCCCGAGACATCGCAGCAGGATACCATGGTCGATGATATCAAAAGCCGCTGAGAGATCTAAAAGGACTAGGACAGAGGAGCAGCCCCTGTCCTGAGCACGCCAGAGATCATTCATCAGTGCGACCAATGCTGTCTCCGTGCTGTACCCGGGCCTGAAACCCGATTGGTACGGGTCCAGATAATCAGTTTCCTCCAGGAACAGAGAAAGCTGATGCGCCACCACACTCTCAACAACCTTCGCCAAAAAGCGAAGGTTGGAGACCGGACAGTAGTTATTTAAAACAGTCGGGTCCAGGGCAGGCTTCTTGAGAAGGGGTCTCACCACCGCCTCCTTCAAGGCGGCAGAAAATACACCCTCACTCAAAGAGGCAGATATCACTGCCTGGAACCAGCCTCGTGTCTCCTCCCGAGCTGAATAAACCAGCCAGGAGGGGCACAGATCCAATAAACAGTTGGTAGAGCTCAGCCTCCTCATAATCCTGTCCACCTCCTCAGGAGTCACAGGATCAAACTCAGTCCAGATAATACTACTCTCAAGACCGCTCGATTCCTCCCCGTCAGACTCTGCCTAGTCAGCGTCTAACCCGGTCCGAATCTGAGCAATTTTGTCCAGCAGATGCTGGCTGAACTCCTCGGCCCGCCCCTGTAAGGGCTCCTCCCTCACCTCCTGATTAAGGAGGGAACGAGTTACCCTAAACAGGGCAGCCGGGCGATTATCTGCGGATGCGATGAGGGCTGTGAAGTGATTAGACTTTGCCGTCCTCATCACCGCGATAAGACCTAATAAAAGATCTTAGTCGCAATCGGTCAGATTCAGATCGGCTGGATCTCCAACAGCTCTCCAGACTCCGTCTCTGATGCTTCATCTCCCGTAGCTCCACAGAAAACCATGGAGCCCAATGAGATCTGCGCCGGGTCAGGGGTCACAAGGGTACAACACGGTCAAGTGCCTCGGTGGCGGCCCTCTCCCAAGCCTCCACCGAGGCATCGGCCGGGCTGTGATTGAGGGAGATAGGTATAGACCCAAGCGCCATCTGGAACCGTTCTGGATCCATCAGGCGCCTGGGGCGGAACCACCTGGTCGGCACCGCAGCCCAGCAGCGAGGGGTAGCGTATTGGAAGACCAGCCACAGGAGGTGATGATCGGACCACGACAGGGGGACAATATTTGGTGAGCCCCCTCCCAGATCATCAAACCACTGCCCAGATAGGAAAACCAGGTCGAGAGTGTGACCCCCACCATGGGTCGGACTCTGAATTATCTGGGTCAGGTCCATGGCCGTCATGGAGGCCATGAACTCCCGAGCTAACTCTGATGACCCGCCCAGGGATGGAAGGTTGAAATCACCCAGAACCATAAGTCTGGGGAATTCAACCACCAGCTCTGAAAGGGTGTCGAGAAGCCCGGGCAGGGCCATTGCAACACAGCTGGGTGCCAGGTATATCAGCAACAAGCCCAACTGAACCCCAGAGCCAAACTTCAGGAGGAGCGACTCACTCCCACCAATCTGTACGACAGTGGTCTCCCGCGGATATAAGGTCTCCCGTATAACCACCGTCACACCACCGCCCCTACCCTGAGCCCGCGGCCGGTGTAGCACACAGAAACCTGGAGGGCAAAGATCAGTCAGAGGGACACCTCCCTCTGGGCCCAACAGGTTTCCGTAATGCATGCCAGATCCGCGCGTTCCTCCTCGATCAAATCTCGGATGAGGGGAGCTTTGTTCACCACGGATCTGGCATTGAAATACACCAGTCTAAGCTCAGGGATCCGATCTCCCTCACCCCCGGATAAACGGGTAGCAACTGGAGGGTCGGAGCACGCTACCGCTTGAAAACAGTGGGGGTGTGATCCCAGACATTGGTATGGCCCTCCGTGCAACCTCTTGCTGCCATTCCCAATCGTCGTGGGGATAGGAAACCCCACCCCATAGCCGGAAGAACCTGAGGTCCCCAACCCCAAGCCCGCCTCGCCAGGAACCGTCTCTGGCCTGGACTGACAGCGGTTGATAAAATACCTTTATTCCTCCCACCTCTATCATTCGCCCCCCTCCCTAACCCCCTAAAGCAACCGGCTAAAAAACATAGTAGGGGCTTGTTAATTAGATTCAGCCAACAGCCCCTATCTATGCCCAACCACCTCTCAGGGTCCCAACAATTGGGCCCGTTCTCAAGGGAGATGGAACACAAGGTGGTAGGTCGCGCCCAGGAGGTAGGAACTCTCCTGAGGGCATATAAATCCGTAGTACAGTAATGTAAGCAAACCATATGCCAAGGATGTTCGCATTGGGTCGTGTACAGCAGCTAGATGAGCAGAGCAAAAGATGTTGAAAAGATTATTAATGTTAACAAATCAGGATGGCAAACCAAATCCATTAAACCAAGCCAAGCCAAGCTGGCTCGACTCTCACCCGAGCCAGTTACAGACACAAGAGCCATAACAGTTCTCTCACAACCAATGGTACTTAAGTCTGGGCTAAACTTGGTCACAGATTAACCAGGATAGATCCACCTCAACTGATCTCTCACATCAGGAGGTGGATTAATGGTTAATTGTCCTGCCCTCTCACCGCAGCCAAATCCTGGGTCTATCAAGTCCTTAGCCATCAATGTTCTTACAATTGCAGCTGACTCTCCGTAGACCAGAGAGATGGGGGCTTCTCAGCACAGATATTAATCTCGAGGAGAAAAAAGTCACTGCGCCATACAAATGGCACCGATCATCTGTTCCGAGGCGGCGAAGGTGGTTGTTAGCCGCCATATCTCCACACTGTCCTACAACTCCAAGGGGGGGGGGAGGCCTCCACGGTGCAAAAACAGCACCACAGATAATCAAGACCTCACAAAACCCAACCATCTCAATCGGAGGAGGGAGGGAGAGAAAAATCTCCTCGCTGTGGCATACACCGACTAAAGCACCGCCAGCTGAGATGCACGACGAAGCAGCAGGCAAATCCACAGCCGCTTCTCAGGAAACTCCCGTCAGCGCCGATTAGCTGCTTCCAAGGCGGCAGATTTAATTTCCAGCTGCCATATTGCCACACCGTCCTAGGACTCCGAGAGGAGGGAAGAGGTCTCCATGGCACAAAAACAGCGCCCCACAGATAATCCAAGACCTCAAAACCCGCCATCTCGGTCTGGGGAGGGAGGAAGAAAGAAATCTCCCTGCTGCAACACCCGCCAGCCAAAATGCTGCCAGCTGGAGTGCGCGGCGCGTGGCGAGCAGCAAACAATCCTCAGCCACTGGCTTTGTCGCTGGCCTCCTCCTCGTTCCTACTGTCCTTGTTCCCCACTGCCCTCCTGTTAGTGTCAAGCCCACAGGGGCTTGACAGTCGGCCCCCTCTACCAGGAGAAATGTGTGATTAATCATGGGTTATGATGGATGATACAGCGAACCCCTTTCCTGGTTTACGGGGACAATATTTGTTAAAAATATATATTTTATTGATTTTTTTTACAGTAACAATCTTTAGTGCTTCGTAGACAGTGTACTGTCTGGGTTCATATATTTAAAACAATCAATGGTAATTAATTTCTACAATTAATCAATATGTTGATAATATATTTCTTGATCCTCTCTTCTTCCTGTAATATTCTTCTTTTGTCTACATTATAATTCTTAATATTTTCAGTAAATATCAAGTTGAATATAAAATTTTTTAGTATTTATGCATATAATAATAACATTAACATGTAACATGTTTTTTAATAAGTTTGTTTCCATTGTAATTATAAAAGTCATCTTATTAAATCATTATATGTCCTGTTTTCAAGATTCTTATTGAAACTTAGTTTCCCCTCAGTATTCAGACCACTCTTATCAGTCATAACTTTCTCAAAATTCATTACTTTTAAATATCCAAACTTTTCATTTAAATAGACCCTCTCAATGATTTAACATTTCATATATTCTAAAAATATTATACTACTTATATATCTTATTCCTCTTACTAAGGGGCCCCTTTACAAGCTTTATGTCAAAAGTCCTTACCATCACCTGGCTCCAACAGGAAACAAGTAGTAGAGTTCACAGGTGGCTGGCTTTAATAAAAGAACCTTCTGGCATGCATTCAGTTACAGAAAAGCAAACAGACTGACAGCAAAACAAAGTTAGTGCTGGGAGCAATTGCCTCCCAGCGCTTTACATATGCTTTTCCCAACTGGTCACACCCTCCACCCACCTAACCAGCATCCGGAGCACGAGCTGATAAGAGCAATTAGGTAGGATGCGCTGCACGCTTTCAGCTTCTGGCTTCCTGTTGCTTCCTGTGCTGAACAACTGTTAGGCAGAATGGTTGTGGAGACACGGAGCCAATGGTCGCGACCAGGTTCCTTGTCGATGGGCCAGGTAACAAGAGAGGGAAGGGCTGTCACCACTGGCTTTGTCGCTGGCCTCCTCCTCGTTCCCACTGTCCTTGTTCCCCACTGCCCTCCTGTTAGTGTCAAGCCCACAGGGGCTTGACAGTCGGCCCCCTCTACCAGGGCTCCACCTGGAAGACAAGGAGAAATGTGTGATTAATCACGGGTTATGATGGATGATACAGCTGACCCCTTTCCTGGTTTATGGGGACAATATTTGTGGAAAACCTCCAGTAATCTGGGGGCTGGGATGTCTGCTTCCCCCACACAGGACACCTCCATAACAGAGTACCCCTTCCACCATACCAGGTACTGTACTCCCCCCGATGGCCTGTCTGTGGGCCCGTCAAAATGACAGGGATGACAAATGGCCATATGGGTTCATTCACCATTGGACCTTCCACTTCCCCATCCACACTGTCATAAGCTACCAGCTGATATCTCATAGCGGCTGTTCCCTCCTCCTCCTCCAGGACCCCCCTTGAGGTGTGGGGCCTCCTGCATGTTGCGCAGCTCTCAATGTCTCTGGGGTCTTCTTAGGTATGGCTCTGGCTCTCCCAGGAGTCCCTAGGTTCCCCCGTGGAATGGGAACTAGATACTCTGCACCCCAATGTCCTGGCTGGTTGCAACAGAAGCATCTAAACAATGGGCAAGAGGTATCCACGGAGGGACCCGGCCAGGGCCCTGGGCTATTCAGCCTTCACCTCTCAGTTTTTCCATGGTCCTGCATAGCCCTCATGGGACATCCCCCTTTATCTGGAATTCCTGCAGCCCTGCATCCAGGTCCACCACCACTCAAAACCAGTCTGCTAACCTGCTTGAGATACCCCGGTAGACACATGGCTGGTGCAGGTTGTTAGGCATATGTTGTTAGCCTACAATGTTGGGTTGGAAATATATTAACCAAGATGTTATGTCTTTAAGAAGTTAATTGGCCAATGGGTGTGTAAGTGTTCTCATGGCCATAAGAGGGAGCTAGTAACATAGCTTCTTTCTCTCTCTGAATTCACTGCTCTCTACTGTTACTCTTTTTGCTCTGTTACTGTTATAAACCTGAACTGTGTATTGACCTCTGGACCGGTAAGAAGACTTTGTATTTTGGATTACTACTTGGACTGTTGATTTTTGACCGTGCAGTTTTGACTTACACCACCTTCAAGTAAACTACTTTTTGCTTTTACAACTTAGAGTACTCTTGTGTTTACTGTGTGACTCTTGCTGCTCTCAGTACCCTTCCTTGTCTGTGCAACTCTTTGGTAGCACAAGGAGACCTCTGCACAACAAATTCCTTAACACTGGTTATGGGCCCAGGCCAGTACTGAGAGTTAGTACACACAGTATTCCTAGCTGAGTTTGTGTTAGCTATTTGGTGTAAAATGGCACAAGAACAGTTGTCAGGCATCTCCAGGATAACCCGGTTGGATGGGACAAACTATGTTTCCTGGTCCACGAAATGCTGCTTGCTTTTGCGCAACAAAGGACTATGGACTGTAGTAAATAACCCACCTGATACTACTGCTTGGGATGCAAATAATGAAGAGGATGCAAAGAAGATAGACGACTTTAAAAAAAACATTGAGAAAGCTCTTTGCATTATTGGACTAACACTGAACGACCAGCAGCTTGTCCATATTCGTGGTGAGGAGTCTACTGCTAGCTGTTGGGGCATTTTGCGAAGGCTTTATGTTCGAGACAGTGTGGGTGCACATATACACCTTACACGTAAGCTGTTTAAGGCTCGTCTGGAGATATGCTGACCCATTTAAACTACATGAAGGCAATTTTTCAAGAGCTTCATAAAAAGGAGCTGATTTTTTCAGAGTTGCATCAGGTCTACATTATTCTGTCATCTTTGGATGAGAATTATGATGGGTATGTTTCTTCTTTGGAAGTCCTGACCAGAGAGGAACTGACATTGACTAACATTACTGGGAGACTCCTTGAAGAGTCCAGGAGAAGGTGTGAGAGAGACACAGCTGAGAGAGACACAACCACAAGAGAGCAGCCATTCACCACTGCTTACAACGTCAAGAAATGTTAATCCTGTGGGGCTAGAGGGCATATAGCCAAATTCTGTAGAAAGGTTAGAAAACAGAATGTGAATAGCTGTGGGAAGGCTAAGAAGAGCATTGGTTTGGCTGTTTCTGGTGAACCATCATTCAGAATCAATGAATTGTGGGTTGTTGATAGTGGGGCTTCATAATGCATTACTAAAGTGAAAAAGAGGTTTATTAATATGAAAAACAGCAACCTATATGTTTCACTGGCCAATGGTTGAAAGATGAAGGCCTCTGGTGAAGGTAATTCCTATTGTCCATGCATTAATGAACAGTTAGCTATGTTATATATACCTAAACTAAGATTCAACCTGTTATCTGTAAGGGAATTGGTTAAAGTCGGATTTGTGGTAACATTCAGAGGGGAGCAATGCACTATTGAAAGGAATGGAACCTGCGTAACTGCTAATTTGAAAAATGGTTTATTCTTTCTCACAAGTAACCAGGTTAGTACAGTAAAATCTAACTCAATATGTGAGAATAAGAAGCCACATGATGAATGTATACATTTATTGCATAGGCGGTTAGGGCATGTGAACTTTAACTCACTATGTAAAACAGTTGAGTTAGTAGAAGGAATTAAACTGAAGCCATGTAGTAAGTATTTGAATTGCAATGCCTGTAATCAGGAAAAGAGTAAGGCAACTCCTGCAAACAGGTTAAATGGCTTCAAAACAACTGTACCTTTGGAAGTTGTGTTTGCAGATTTAATTGGACCCATGAAACCAAGTTTAGGAGGATCATGTTATATTTTAAGTATACTTGACCACTACTCTAGATATGGTTTTTGTTATCTGCTTAAGTCAAAGGCAGATACTTTCCAACAATTTGCAAACTGGCTCAAATTCGTCGAGAGAAAAACAAAGAGAAAGGTTCAGTGCATAATTACTGATAATGGCACTGAATTTACAAACAAGCGCTTTGTTGATATGCTAGAATCAGCTGGCAATGAGCATAAACGTTCAGTCCCTTATAGGCCTCAACATAATGCATTTGTTGAGAGACGTGGGCAAACATTACAAGCCATGATGAGAACCATGTTAAAGGATTCTGGCTTAACAGATAGACTGTGGGGGGAGGCAGCAAAATGTGCAAACCATGTTCTGAATATAGTTGTTAATACTTCTACCAGTAAAATACCATAAACAATATGGCATGGTAGAAAACCAAACCTTGATTACCTGCACATGTTTGGCACCCCAGCTTGGGTCCACATTCCTGCACAACTCAGGAGTAAAGGCCAACATAGGGCTAGGCAATTATACTTCGTAGGTTACGAAGCTAATCATAGATCCTATCGTTTCTGGGAACAAGGCACAACTAATGTATATAATAGTGCAAGTGCCAAATTCCTTGAGCATGTTGGTTGGGATAGGTTAGAGCAGACATGTCAAACACAAGGCCCAGGGGCCGGATCCGGCCCGTGAAGTGCTTTCATGCGGCCCGCGAAGCCATCCTGGAAACAGGGAGGGAACGGCCCCCACTGCCTTGGCCCTGGCCCAGAGACCCTCCTCCTGCCAGAGACCCCCAGATCTGTCCCACTCCTGCCCAGGCCCCCATAGGCACCCTTGATGCCAACGATGTAGAGCTGGCCACGCCCACCCAGTAGGCCATATGCACTCTAGCCATGCCCACTCAGTAGGCCACACCCACCCTGGCCATACCCACCCGGCCCCCTGAGGGCAACCGCAATGCTGATGTGGCCCTCAATGAAATTGAAATTGACACCCCTGGGTTAGAGCAAAGAACTGTTAATACTGATCCTCTAGTGTTTGAGGACTCCTCTGATAACATAACTAGTAATGATAAGACATCTCCTGTAAATATAAAAGATGAAAAGGAGATAGGGGAGATAAATAATGAATCAGAGGAAGGAAAGGAGTCAAAAATTCAAAGCCCTGTAATTCCTTGGCGTTCAACGCGCATCAGATGTCCACCTGATCTCTATGAAGCCAGTGTAATATGTCAAGTTAGTTTAGAACCTTCTAACTAGGATGAGATCAGGATGTATCCTGAAAAGGAACAGGCATCATGGAAAGCTGCAATGAACAGGGAGTTGAAGTCTTTGCAGGATCTTAAGCTCTATGAGAAAGCAAAACTGCCACCTGGTGAGCAAGCTATAGGTTGCAAATGGATATATAAAATAAAGAAGGGTGCAGATGGGACTGTAACCCATAAGGCACGTTTGGTTGCACAAGGTTTTGCCCAAACTACTGAGGATTATGACGAAGTGTTTGCACCCAGTCTGAGGGCAACTACTTGCTTTATTGTGGGCAGCTAAAAACCAATATATGGTTAACCCTGTAGATGTTGAAACTGCATACCTACATGCTCCATTGCAACATACTATTTATTTAAGAATACCACCAGGATTGACCAATGATAGAGTCCATGATTGTTGGGAATTAAAGAAAAGCCTCTATGGATTGAAACAATCAGGCTATGAGTGGAATACATGTATAGTTAATGAGTTGAGTGCAATAGGTTTTGTAGCCAGTAATGCTGATCCTTGTTTGTTTAGAAGGGAACACAACGGAGCATTATCTTTTCTCTTATTATTTACAGATGATATTGCAATAATAACAAAAACTGATTTAGAAGCACGAACTATCATTTCAAGATTGCAAAATAAATTCACAATTAGAAATCTTGGAGAAATAAGCCACTATTTGGAGTTAGATATTGTAAAAACGAATAGGGGTTTTAAGGTTTTGCAAGCCAGTAAAATATCTCAGTTATTAAAGAGATACAATATGGAAATGTGTAAACCAGCAAAAACTCCGATGGCTATGGATTTTAAGGACCCTAATGTTGAGAGTCCTGTATTTGATAAGACTACGTACCAGTCTTTGATAGGAAGTCTTATGTATCTGAGTAATTGGACTAGACCTGATATTTCTTACTGTGTAAACCAATTAGCTAGGTACAACAATAATCCAACTGTTAGACACTGGCAATCAGCTAAACGAGTATTAAGGTATTTGAAGCAGACTATTCACTACTCGTTATATTTAGAACCAAATCGTGAATTAATCCTCACTGCATATGCAGATGTGAGTTTTGCCTCTGATACAAGCACTCGTAAATCTACTTTAGGGTTGGCTATAATGTTGGGTGATTCTTTAATTGGATGGAAGTCCATTAGACAAAAACACATAAGCCTGTCTACAATGACAGATCCAAACATACTGATCTTCGTTATTTAAATGTCAGACAATGTGTCAAGGATAAATTAATACAGCTAGAGTATTGTTCATCTGATGTAAATATTGCAGACCATTTTACAAAGGTACAAAGTACTGTGAAACACAATGCTAATTGTGAAAGAATGTGCATAAGATTGTAAGAGTTATATATTATTCTACCCAAAGGGGAGAATGTTAGGCATATGTTGTTAGCCTACAATGTTGGATTGAAAATATATTAACCAAGATGTTATGTCTTTAAGAAGTTAATTGGCCAATGGGTGTGTAAGTGTTCTCATGGCCATAAGAGGGAGCTAGTAACATAGCTTCTTTCTCTCTCTGAATTCACTGCTCTCTACTGTTACTCTTTTTGCTCTGTTACTGTTATAAACCTGAACTGTGTATTGACCTCTGGACCGGTAAGAAGACTTTGTATTTTGGATTACTACTTGGACTGTTGATTTTTGACCATGCAGTTTTGACTTACACCACCTTCAAGTAAACTACTTTTTGCTTTTACAACTCAGTGTACTCTTGTGTTTACTGTGTGACTCTTGCTGCTCTCAGTACCCTTCCTTGTCTGTGCAACTCTTTGGTAGCACAAGGAGACCTCTGCACAACAAATTCCTTAACACAGGTCACAGTCCAAAGCAGCCCGGAACTGATGGACCAACAGGCATTCAGGCCAAGACCACAACCTGCTGGCCACCTGCCAGAACTCCCACACATAATCTGCTGCAGACCGGCCTCACTGTTTCAGTGCTAACAACTCCGCCTCTACCTGTTGAATGTCTCTACCCATGAGACATTCTCAAATTGGGCTCGCAGAGTCTCTTGAAACAGCTGCTAATTCCCTGGCATGGTCACTATATAAATCCACCACCCATTCTGCAGCTTCGCCTTGCAATACCGCAGTCACCGCCACCACCATCACTCACTGGGATGGATAAAAGTGGGTGTATCAGTCCAAATGGCTAATGACCTGGCTTAGAAACATTGCCAAATGACCTGGGTTCGCATCAAATGTTGCCTGTAATGGTGGAGGACCCCAGGCCATCTCCTGGGACCGTGACCCCAAGGGCCATCCTGGACTTTGTATGGTATCAACTGCAGGTAGAGAGTGCTGTTCACCAGTGCCTATACCCTGCCAAACTGATGAGCCAACTGCCAAAACTGGACACCTGATGGGGGCTCCACTTGGATCCAATAGCAACCTGCCTTCTCACATAGGCTGCGGTCATAGTGTTGGAAAAGGCGAGAACACACCCCTGGGGGGGCCTCTCACCTGTGGGGTGTCAGGAACATGGCCTGGATCTAGTTTCCTGTTGGAGCCAGGGGGTGGTAAGGACTTTTGACAAAAAGTTAGAGATGGGAGCAATTGCCTCCCAGCGCTTTACATATACTTTTCCCAACTAGCCCCACCCCCTCCATCTAACTACCATCCAGAGCGCGTGCTGATAAGAGCAATTAGGTAGGACACACTGCAGGCTTTCAGCTTCTGGCTTCCTGTTGCTTCCCTGCGTTGAACAGCTGTTAAGCGGAATGGCCGTGGAGCCATGGAGCCGATGGTCGCGTAGCTATGCTCTGCCAAGTTCCTTGTCAATGGGCCAGGTAACAGGAGAGGGAAGGGCTGTCGCCACCAGTTTTGTCACTGGCCTCCTCCTTGTTCCTGCTATCCTTGTTCCCAACCCCCCTCCCATTAGTTTCGAGCCCACAGGGGCTGGACACTTTATCTATTCTTTATCTATTCTATATCTATGTTGACTCGTGTCTCTTGACTTCAACTTTAATCTTCTTCTTTTGCCAGATCACTTTTCAAATCAGTTTGGCTTGCCAGGTTGTATATTTGCAAGTGTTGGGGACAAAAAAGACAAATCAAGTAAAGTATCTGCTTTTTGTCTCCCACATTTTAATGATTCTTCTGACAGTTCTTTAAACCATTTATTAGCTCTTTTTTTTAATCTCAAATTTGTTTTGAAGTCCTGGAGGATAAAGCATCTTTTTTTCCTTCTTTATTATAGTAAGGTTTTGCACATTTTTTTGCTTGTATTAAATTGTAGTTTTCTTCATTTGTAGCTTTTCTATTTAAGTCACTTTCATTTAATTTATATTCTATTGTCTGATTTGTTTGTTCATTCCTTGTTGTCATTTTTTGAGTGCCATTAAGGTGTAGGTTTGTTAGAGATATGTTCATTTATATTGTCAAACATATCTAATCTCATCATGGTTTGAAACAATTATTGTTTGAATCTGTTGCAGGATTGTGTATATTTTCTCCTGGAATGTATTTGTTTTGTCTTGAGTCATTGTTTCTGCAGATCTTTGAAGCTCCAAACTGGGGTCTTCAGGAGAAGGTATTGGGTATGGTTTTCTATCACTTTTAGATAGGTATGTAATATCTGTTTTATCTCTCTCCTCTACGTAGTTTTTCATCGGTGTCATAACCTTTTTAATTAGCTTTATCAGACCAATCCATCTTAAAATCCAAACAGACAAATCTTGCATAGTTCTTATCTTTATATAATGGTTTTATAATCCAATATGTTTCTAATTGTCAAGGCACCACTGAAAACAATATTTTGTGACAGTTCTTCTTCTCAGGAATCTTGTAATTATTAACCAGTTGGGATTCAGTCCAAGTATTTGGCCATCTAAAAGTTTTCCAGTAATTTCTCCTTTAGAAGATTAGCCAAAGGCCAAGATTGTTCTAACTCTGCAAAGAGTTCTTAGGTTTAAGTGTGTTTATAATCCCAGAAGGTCAGCAGTTTCTAAACATATGTAGTTTCACTCAGTGGTAGATAGCTCAATGCTTTGTTCCCAGCTGTTTTTTCTTTTGCTATTTCTAGGTGTCTTGCCAAATTCTGGGTCAATGCTGCTACAGTTTTCTCAAATCCTCCACTAGATGTCACTGTTCATTTTTCAACTTTTTAGAACAAAGAGTTATTTGTGTGTGTGTGTGTGTGTCTGTGTGAAATCGGAAATCAGATATAAAAAAGGAGAGAGAAGATCAAATTCCTCACCCAATTTCAAACACGCTGGTCATGTTGTGCTGGTTAGTACCTTTGGACTTTGTCTGCCAAGTAACTTGGGCTGGTCAACAAAGTGTGACCAGCCTTCTAAACCAACCCTGTTGGGTTAGAAGGCTTTCCCTGAATTGAGTGAAATGACCACCATCATTCCAGAATCATCGGGGCACTCTTCTTTTCTTCGCTGTCTCTTTGGGGTGACTTAGACCCATTTAGGGTCTCCTGGCAGGGGGAAACTAGCCGTGGGGTGCAGACATCCGCGATCCTACAACTGGGTGCTACGGCACAAAACTGGAAGTTTCCTAGAATTGTGAATTTTATTGTCTGTTTCTTGCAAAGAATAAATGCCATAGTGTTTTGTAAAGAGCTGCAGTGTGTTTTAGCCTTTGGGTAAGATACATATTTTCCTGAGTATTTTTCCTTTTTCCTTTGCCAACTTTGGTAAACAAACTGTTTATGTTTTCAGACTTTGGTGTACATTTTACAGAATACAAATGTGTAATACTTTATAATTTTAGTTTATGATTGGTAAAACAATGAACACTGAAGTAATTGCTTTTAAATTGCTCCATAATTTATTAACACTGATATTATGTAACAAAATAAGGAATACTAAGGAAATTAAATGTAATTTCAAAATTAATACAATATTGATACAAAAAAGAACAATTTAAAGATCCTAAACTGAATAAAATTTAAATTTCCCTTCGATGAAAATTTGGTAAAAATTTCTAGGAAGACATGGTTCTTATAGATGGAATCATTTTTGTGCTCTGAATTGAGAACAACATGTTTATATGTGAAAAAAAAACTTTAAATGTTTTAAACATAATTTTAAAAAATAGCATTTCAGTGATGAGGATGAATACAGTTGTTTCTGTGCTTACTTTGCTTTTGAATTAAAATAATTTGTTTTTTTTTTTTTGCTTTATTTCAGGAACTGCAAGAAATATAAAAGCATCTCCAGAGAAAGCTGAACTTTTTTTTCAGAAACTGAGAAATAAACATGAATTTACCATGTTGGTATCTCTCAAACAAACACTCTTAAATTCAGGTGTTATTTTTTCTGTTCATCATTTAGATCACAGGTATGCATAAAAATATACATTTCTTGACATTTATTTATTCATGGTATATTTAAACTGATCTATAAAAAATTAGGATCAAACCTACTTTATACTTAACAAGGGAGACCATTGGAAAAATGAAGCAGGATTAAGCACTGAAAAAATACTTTTGGAATAAAGCAAAAGCAAAAAGAATGCTTGGCTATGATAGCACCTAGTTGAGCTCAACTCTAAAAAGTCAAATTTTCCCAACTTAGAACAAGCCTAAAATAAATCTAAAAGATGACAGACAGTAACTTGGGCAGTGATCCTATGCATATCAGAGGCAAATTTTATTGAAGCAGATTAGATTTATTTCTAATACATTTATTGAGGACTGTGAGAGTAGTTAAAACAGGGCTTTTAATTTTGAAATAGTGAACATTCCCCAAAGTTGTAGAAGTCTACCTTCAGAAAACTAAAGAAGACCTGAGGGCATTTGTAAGGCAAGTCATATAGTAAGGCAAGTCTTATCACAGGTAAAAGAGCTGCTACCAAAGTTCTTGTGTATCTCCTATAGCAGACGAAACAGTTAATATATGTCTCTAGCAAAGAACTATCAACATGATCCTTAAAGATATACGTAGAATTTTGTTTGGCGTATGATTGTTCAGATGCTAGTTTTAAAATGAATACGCATTAACATTTAATAATATGCTTATTAAACTGCTTTTTGGATATCTAAGGCAAACAGGATTTTTTATAAAAAAAATTGAAAAATTGTTTAGGCCTTAGAAAGCTACTTATAGAAAAAATAATGGTTTTACTCTGTAGAATTGGCTAGCATAAAACTTTCTGTGTTTAAAGTCATATTCATATGCCATATTTATTTATTTTTTAAAACTTTCAGACATTATTGTGGAGTGAAATAAAACATATAATGTCTATCATAGGGAGATAGGACTCAATTATTATTCATAAAGAAAAAAGCCATGAGGAATCATTTAGAATGCGGTCCTGTAATTTCTGCATAAGATATTCCTGATTTTGTGAATCTTTCAGTGATAGATGGTACTATAGATCATAGCATAATAGCCAATATACAGTAGTTATTGAGACTTCTTTCTGGAAAGTATTGCCAATTATTTTTGTTCTTAATCTGTCTATTAAACATGGGAAAAGGAATAGTTATTTGAGAAGTATCAATAACTAGTTAATGAAATTTACTGAATTTATAATAAGAGTGTCAAATCTGCAATGAACCTGACTAAAGGCATCTTGTTCATTTTCGGTTGCCATAAGATTGGGGGGAGGAGGTATGGGAAGTTCATTGCTAACCTAAACAATTCTTTGTCCTGTGGGAACCAAAGTCATCTCTGTTCTCTCAGCTAAGGGGGGAGGGTTTTGCTTAATGTCAGAAAGCCCGCCAAACTATTCTATTGGTAAACATAGTTGATTGCATAGATTTGGGGTGGGAATGTTAACTTTGTAATATTGTTGCTTTTGGAGGGAACTTTAGTCTTGGTTTCACTTTTGATCATGCCAATACTTTGTAACCAATAAACATGTTCTTAGAGGAAAACTCAAGCCTCGGAGTTCTGTTTTAATTGGTCTCATCTATCAGAACCATGTGCAGGTAATGTGCAGTCTGATTTTATTGGAATCTTACAAATAAATAGGGCAGATATGACTAAAATGATAAATAAATACAATATTTATATTAATTATTGCTAGCATTCAGTGCATATCATGATATTTACTGCCTGCATGTAAACTTTAAAACAAGATAAAGATGTACAATTTAACAGATGTTGACATATTTGCCTCCCATTGCCAATTCCATTGCAGGAAATGAGGACTTATTGAGATTTTACCACTAACTGGTGTTGAAATATTATTTTGATATAATTCAGCTAACAGTGACATAAGCCTCATGGATTAAAAATGAGTTGAAGTCATCCCATGGGAAAAGGAAAAAATGCTGCAAAGCAAAGTTGTATGTTGTTAGGTGCAAATGGGCCTTTTCTGCTTTAGCATATGCACTGTAGTCTTCTCTCATTATTCTTGACCTTTCAAATGTCTCTGAAGACCTGGTCATGCCAGCAGGGCTGGGGAACCCAGGGATGGATGAACTCATGTGGGGCTCCATTAACATCTCTCCATCTACTATTTCCTTTTCCTTTTAGTTCCTCTTTTATAGATTTTAATGCTTTTCTAATAATTATTAAATAATGTTTTTAGGAAATTATTGTTTTATTTTATTGGATTTTTGTACATCTGTCAGAACCCATTCCAATTTCATTTCTATCTATCCCCTCTGACCCAAAATCAAATCTCACCTTTCTCTGGGTTCTGCCATACTCCCAAGGGGGAGAGGGGAATATGCCCATGGGTTTATTGCCTCTGCTTCCTCTATCTGTTACAATGTAACCTTTTGCTTTTGTTTATTGCCTCTGCTTCCTCTGTCTGCTACAATGTAACATTTTCCTTTTCTGCATTATATCTCTCTCTGAACTTCCCCTCCCTAAACTGTTAGCTAGAACAAGGGAGGGAATAAGGAATGTAACCTCTGTGCCTTGTTTATTTCTACGCTCTCAGAGGAAGGTGTGAAGACCTGCCTGACCAATGCTATGTGAACCGGAGATGGGCCAATGTTATCTCCCCTTTTGCCACAAAGGACCTAACACCTGGGGATTGGCTGGCCCACACTGGCCGGATGAACTATGGGGAGGGGTTTTGCTTGGGGATACCTTAACCTATCATTCTCTGCAGGAAATCTCAGGTCCTATCTATTATTCCTGCTATCAACTACTCTTAATAAAAGTTCCTGCTTTGAAGAAATAGCTTCCAAGAGTTCTGCTTTCTTAAGATGTGGGTTTGAAGTGGGTCCTGACATTAGACAGGATCTGCAGTAATAGTCAACCTGGAAGGAAGACCCTTACTGGAGGACTTTGCAAAATCCACAATGTTAGATAATGGGGCAGGGAAGGAATAACCCGCCATGAAGGGGGAGCCCTCCCTCTGGCCAGGATCCTGCCAGCTTTCGGGATCTGAGACATCCTACTCTTCCTAAGATGTGGGGGAGATGCACAGCCACAAACCTCGGTGGTCAATGGGTTTTGGAAAGAAAGACTAATGGGAGAAGAGATCAAGAGAGGTAACCCTGAGATGAGGCAGCCACCAACCAGGATGGAAGCAAGAAATGATCCCTTCACCTTAGTGAAGAGAAAAGAGATCACGTAGAGTTGGACCTTGGAGAAAGCTATTGATCTAATGAAAAGAACCCTCGGCTCTCTCGGGGATGAGAAACCTGAACCCTGCGTCCACACCATTATCTTAGGCTGCAGCCAGAGAGACACTGAGGGGGAGTCTGAAGCTGAGGTCCTGGGGATGTCCACCAAGACTGCTGAGACAGCAGCTACCACTTCGGCAGCTCCCACTCCCCACCGACCCATGGCTGCTGATTGAGATGGGAGAGATCACCGACGATGACAAAGGCACCGATCCATCCAAAAATTCCCACTGCTGGACATGAAATTTGGGGGACAATCATGATGCTTGGGGTTCTTCCTAACCCAAGTCCTCAGCTACATGGAAGAATACGGACAAGATATCCCCAATGACAAAGCCCATATCTGTATTGTACAATCTGCTCTGGACGGAGTGGCCACAGACTGGGTGGTGGACCTGCATGACTCCAATGCCTCAGAGCTCCACAACATCAATCACTTCATGTCCTTAATGAGAAGGTGATTCAAAGACCCCCTGGCTGACTGAAAAGCCTGTGAGAAGATCAAAACAGTGAAGCAAGGCAGATGCCCAATAGCCGAATATACACAAGAATTCTGGGCCATCTCCAGCAAACTGAACCAGCTGGAAGACATCCATTTTAGCCACTTCAAGGATGGCCTAAACTATGACCTGTACAATGCTTACCTACCCCAAGGTACGTCCTGGCGAAGAAAGCAGAGATCCACCTATTGAAGAGGCACCACTGAGGAAAACTGTGGGGCCGCTCACCCCCTGAACCATTGCATGAAACAAGGCCAAGAAGTCAACAGGCTGTTTCAAATGTGGGAGAGAGGGGCATTGTGCCATAGAGTGCCTCTTGAAAGCAGTGCAACAAAAATTAGATCAATCACTGGCCAGAAAATCAGGGAAGTCCCCAGCCAAGCCATGAGAACCCACCATGAGAGCAACAGAGGCTATAGAGTCCCCACCTTCTGCCAAGCATGGGCAGGGAACTCCAGCCTACACTGCAGGGGCACTGGATTCCTTGGATGACAACTTGGAGGATAAACCCCTGTCTAATATAGACAGTGACTATATTAGCCCCTTCCATGCCCGAAGTTGTCAAAGTGAAAGCCCTAGTAGACTCTAGCTGCACCCACTGCCTCATTAACCCGACACTAGTGGGGAACTTGGGCATCCCAGTGAGGAGGCTGAAACAGCCTATCTCATTTGGCCAGCTAGATGGGTCCATAGCAGGGAGGTGCCAGCTACCCTAGCCACTTTACCAATCCACCTATCTCTGGGGGACCACGAGGAAGACAAAACATTTGTAGTAACCCCAGGCATGGAATACCCAGTGATCCTAGCTCTGTCATGGCTAAAGAAGTGGAACCCCCAGGTAGATTGGAGAACAGCAGAGCTCAAATTCCCGAAAGGGGATCACGCAAACTCGACACCCCAAGAAGCCCTACCAAACTCAGGAGTGAAGAAAGTGTCAATGTGAGAGGAAAAGGGGTTACCTGAAATACCAGAGGAATACTGAGACCTTGCTGATGTTTTCAGTGAGGAATGGTCAGATGAGCTTACTCCTTACTGACCCATGGACTGTGTCATAGAAATCAAACCTGGGGCAAAACTTCTGAAGCCTAGATTGTACTCAATGAACCCTAAAGAGCAGCAGGAGATGAAAAAATTCATAGTGTTCTGTACCAGCCTACGACCGGCCTTGTTTGAGTGTCAGGGACAGCCCCTTTTTATAATCAACAGGCTGGAAAAACCCAACCAAATTTATTTACAAAGAAATCAAAAGTTCAAACAAGAGTTAAACAGGAATAACAGACCAAGACTCTAGCAGAAGATCTTCAAACGGTTTCCTTCAGCAACCAGCATCCCCCTCATCTTCCCCTTTTATCAGCAGTCCCAAAGCATGGCTTCTCATTGCCTTCTCCTCCTTTCACCAAGTTGCCTCATTGCCTTTCTCTGTTCTACTCTGCTGGATTGCCTCCTGCTCCTGGCGTCCCTGAATAGATCCAGCTGTGAATCATCTACATCCAATACCTCATGCTCACACTGCTGAGTCTGATGAGGAACATGAGGGGACGGGCCAGGCTGAGAGTCCTGCAGTGCATCAGAGCCTTCCTCTGACACCAAAGGCTCTCCAAACCCCTCCTCCCCCCCTCCTCTTCAGAATCATCAGACTCAGCTGCCGGTACCACAGGCTGACACTGAATCACAACACATAGACAAAAACCTGGAGAGGGGATTTATCAAACCTGCCAAGCCCAAAATAGCTGCCCTGGTCCTTTTCAGAGAAAAGAAAGACAGCAATTTGCGCATGTGCATGGGTTACTGAGCCTTGAATGCAGTCAGTGAGAACAACCTGTAGCCATTACCTCTCATGAAGGACATATTATTCCACCTATCGAAAGGGAGAATTTTCACCAAACTAGACCTAAGGGAAGTGTACTACCGCATTAGGATTAAGGAAGGGGACAAATAGAAAACTGCATTTAATTGCTGGATGGGATGCTACCAATTCAAAGTTTTGCCATTTGGACTACAAGGGGCCCCTCCAGTATTTATGTAATTAATCAACAAGGTGCTAAGGGAGCACCTATTAAAGGGGGTCCTAGATGACATCTTTATCTTCACCAAGACCAAAGAGGAGCATGTCAAACTGGTCAGAGCAGTTTTAAAGAAACTGCAAGCTGCCTTTCTATATGCCAAACTATCAAAATGCCAATTCCACCAGGAAAAAATAGACTATTTGGGTTATCACATATCCCCACAGGGCATCAAAATGGACCCCGAGAATGTCAGGGCAGAATTAGAATGGGCACCACCCTGCACAAGGAAGCACTTGCAAAGCTTCCTGGGCCTTGCAAATTTTCACCGCCAATTCATCCCTTTTATTTATTTACTTATTTACTTATTTACTTATTTACTTATTTACTTATTTA
>JAKJMR010017462.1:253517-287551 GCA_024449315.1 Daboia siamensis | reverse complement strand
ACCCCCATAAATACCTCTGCTCAGGGGCTGCTCTCTCTCTAGTCTCTAGTTTCTCTTTGTTCTTTCTTCTACTTGCTAGCTCATCCACGAGCTCAACCCAGGCATGGATGCTTCATGCCAGGGAATTCTTTCTATTTACTCTACGTTGAATAAAGCTTTAAATGATTGCATCCCTGCGTGCTGCTTTTTACTTGGAAGCACCTTAACGAACCATCGACTTCGTGAGACCATCTCACAATCTCAAATCTTTAATCTCTACCCACACTGACACCAAACAATTCCAGTTCAACTGGAGCAACACAAAATCATTGGCCACGCTACCACCCACCATGCTCATGAATTCATCAAAGCCTGGCACTCTGCAAGCAATTCCATCAACAGACACATTGACCTACAACCAGCCTATGAGACAGCACCAACTTTCAACCAACCCACCCAAGCCTCCCTCCCACCAGCAGTTCACCTCCCAATGACCCTGACCTGATGTAACTTCCCCATCACAAGAATCACTGATGACTCACACCTGAACCATCACAAGACACATCACAGACTCTCATTTGACACACCCACACCTGAAGCCCTTATAAACAGAAGAACACTGACACTGACATCCCCTAAGCTCTGCTGAAGATGTTACCTGACCTGGTAACAAAACCAACCCACAAACTCAGAGAACAAACCTTCACCTTCATGAACAGCAATAACCAGTGGGGTTATTGAGAAGATGGACTTTATTCCTAAAATATCTTCTGTTCAGTTTGTAGTTAACTTTGTATATCTTGTAGGACTAATTTCACACAAGTGTTCAGACCAATATACAGTATTTTATCATATTTTACTCCATCATTATGTTTCACTATAATGGCTTTTTAGATGTATATGCTTCATTTAAATAATCATTAAGATTTGGATTTTTATTTATTTATTCTTAATTGAATTTCACAGATATACAGTACCCAAAACATTTGAAATTAGTGTGGCTGCTAAAAAAGATTAGTGCTTGATTTGTAATCAGGAATAATCAGCTGCTGAAATTTGGAATATGATCATACCTTATTTTCTGGTACAAAATATTTTGTTCCTTTAATAACTGTATACTATATATTGCTTCATATATTTTTATAGATAAAGTATGCCTTTGAAATTCACACAGGCTTATGTAAAAAGAAATTAATAAATATAACTGTCTAATGTGTCTAAACACCAATGGTTGTATATTCCATTTTACTATTAAATCAGGTAACTTGTGATACTTTAGAAGCTGTTTAATTATTATTCCTACTGTCTGTCACCATGCCATGCTGGCTAGATGTAAGCATTGAAGTTCAGCAAAAAGGAAGTTTTTAAAAAATAAAACCTAATTTTCACTAAGTTAATCCCATCCTCATCTCCCAGTACTATAAATATTCTTCTCAGTTGTGTAAAAATAATTCCAGATTAGGAATGGAATTTTGTTTACACTTATTTCTGTACAATTATTCTTAAGACATTTATGAAGTATAATTGTTCAAGACCTTCGTGATTTGGAATACAGTCTACCATGCATTATCCTTCTTAAATAAATTGACTTGTCACCATTGTAGCTATATTGCCATATTTTATTTGAATGAATGTCTCAAAACTCAGTTAAACTGCATAATATGTCTAAATTGCTTTTAAAGATCACTTGAAAACTTTCCTTTGGCAACTAAATAAAAGTGACAGTGAATTCACAGCAAGCAATCTTTTCCTAATTAATTACACCTTGACATTTAATCTTAAATCTCTGAAAATTGTTGAATGCATAGATGTATTGGTATGTGCATGCTACAATAATGCTACAATAAATAAAATAGAGAAATAATGATTTCATAGAAACCCATGTTTTTGTTTACAGGAAGGTGCAAAAAAAGTATACTAAAACTGTGACAAGCTTTTTTATATAGAAATATTTTTGGGATATTATACAGATAGTCCTCAACTTGTGAGCACAATTGAGCCCAAAATTGTTAAGTGACCATTTGTTAAGTGAGTTTTGCCCCATTTTATGACCTTTCTTGCCACAGTTGTTAAATGAATAATTGCAGATGTTCAGTTAATAATATTGTTGTTAAATTAATCTGGATTTCCCATTGACTTTGCTTATCAGAAGGTCACAAAAGCTGATTACCTGATCCCTGGACACTGCAAATGTCATAAATATGAACCAGATGCCAAGCATCCGAATTTTTTTTTTTATTGAAAAGTTTTACAATACATTTTATTTCCAACAGAACAAAACAAAACCGAATTTTAAGCATCTGAATTTTGATCACATCACATAAATCTGAAAAATGGTCATAAGTCTCTTTTTCCAGTGCCATTGTAACTTTGAACGGTCAGTAAATGAACAGTTGTAAGTTAAGGACTACTTGTATTGCCAGGAATATAAACTTTCTTGTATCACTTTGCTACAGGGCATAATGCAAGATGTGCAATTTCTTATCATGCCTCAAGGATTTATCTCTCAGTGCCCAGATCTTAATCGCAGTAAGTCCTCTAGTTTTTATGCCACAATATCCAGTATGATGATTCTTGTTTAAATTTTTATACACTAAGATTAGTTCTTAAAATGTATTGCTCTTCAGTGCAACTTGAAATTGAAAGGACAATCTTATGAATGTCTATAAAGTTGCTATTTGTATTAATTTCAGTCTGCTTTGGTAAAGATATATAAGATTGCAATTTTTTTGCTTAAAGGAAGTACAATGGGATCAATGCAGTGTTTGTAATTTCAGCATGCCCAACGTGTAATGACTTCCATGGTCTTGTGCAGAAAATAATGGAGTTGCAGGATATTTTAGCCAAAACATCCGCAAAGGTAATAAGCTCTTCAGAAGCTTTTTAGTGAACTGAATAATACTAACTTATTTCACTTAAACAACAAAAAATGATTTTTAGTGCAGTTTTTACGCAAATCTAAGGTTATTGAAAATCCAAGTAAAGCTTTTTTATGAACTACTTAGTATTTTTTAGTAAATTAAGTAAAGCTTCTTTACTTAAAAGTAAATTTTATTTAATTTAAGGTGATTACTTCCAAAATGTTAAAATAATATTCTCTCTCTCTCTCTCTCTCTCTCTCTCTCTCTCTCTCTCTCTCTCTCTCTCAAAGTATCAGATAGTAACATTGTTGCTGTTAGCTTAAACTGATAAAATATAAGACATTTTTTATATCAGTGTTCTGAAAAATGATCCTAATTTGACATATAATTGATTCAACAAATGAATATATGACTTGTTTTTAGCATTGTTATAGAATTTGCACACACATATACACATATGTTCAAACTATTCCTAATAGCTTGATCTTCTTGGATTAATTCTATATAATTAGATGATTATATTATTACCATTACTGTATTACTATATTAATTACCTGAAATGATAATTACATAGCCTCAATTATGCTAAGAAATTCCCTAAGTACATGAAATTTTATTGTTAAATTGCCATTAAAAGCAGAAGAAAGAAGAAAAAAAGCAAGAGAGAATAAGTTAATAAAAGTTATCTCTGTTAATTAGTTGGGGATCTGTTTATTATTCCATAAAGAAGAAATAAAATTCTTTCAAAATATTGTATGAAATATAGGAAGCACCTAGTATACCTCAGAAGTAACAAAATACATTGGCACATAATTGTGCAATTTGATATTTGATTATTAAAATATTAACAATAATGTTTAGAACAATTTCATTCCCTCCTGATAGTCAATTGGACATGCTACAAAATTTAAAGTATTGAATTATGTACTTATCATAAGAGAAAATGTAGCATATTCAAATTAGTGGTCATAAGAACTTAAGACCTTTCCTTAACTGCTTTCATTTTTAGCTTCAACCTAGGATCAAAATTTCTGTTTTCACATTTAGCAATATTCTTCTGTAGATTGAGATGAATTACATAGTGAGCTTAATTTGTGAAGGCAAATCTTTCTGCAGTTAACAAATCTCTTTCTGTGACCTAGCTGTCCGGAGCTGAGCAGAAGATGAATAAATTGGATCAGTGCTATTGTGAAAGAACCTGCAGTATGAAGGGTATCAGCTACAGAGAATTTGAATCTTGGACAGATGGCTGTAAGAACTGCACTTGCATGGTATGAGTGTAAATTTAAAAAAATTCTAGGACCTAATTGTATATGAAAAATGCTTATGTGTTTTGATAAAGAAATATCAGACTAAATTACTTAAAAGGAAAAGAAATCCTAGTGGCCAAAAAAATTGCAGAATCTGTAATTTGGCCAACCAGTGTTATAAAATCTTATGCATCCTGTCTTCTTTTGTAGAACAAAATAAATTTATATAAATTTTTGCAAATTTTATTTACATTATAAGTTGCACTTTCTCTTTTAAAATGTTGCATCATACTTTTATGCAAATACTTTTGATGAAATAGAGCTACTGTCAGAACCCATTCCTATTTCATTTCTATCTATCCCCTCTGATCCAAAATGAAATCTCACCTTTCCCAGGGTTCTGTCATACTCCCAAGGGGGCGTGGGGATGTGCCTGTGGGATTATTGCCTTTGCTTCCTCTTTCTGCTACAATGTAACCTTTTGCTTTTGTTTATTGCCTCTGTGTCTAACAATCTAACAATTTGCTTCCTGCCTTATCACTCCCTCTGAACTTTATCTCCCTAAACTGTCAGCTAGAACAAGGGAGGAAATAAGGAATGTAACCTCAGTGCCTGGTTTATTTCTACTCTCTCAGAACAAGGTGTGAAGAAGCCACCAACCATCACTTTATGAGCTGGAGATGGGCTGATGTTATCTCCCCTTTTCCCACAATGGATATAACACCTGGGGATTGGCCGTCCCATATCGGGCTATGGGGTGGGGTCTAGTTTGGGGATACTTTAGTCTATCACTCTGCCTGCTATCAACCACTCTTAATAAAAGTTCCTGTTGGAAGAAATTGTTTCCAAGAGTTCTGCTTAAGATGTAGGATTGAAGTGGGTCCTGACATTAGACAGGATCTGCAGTAATAGTAACCTGGAAGGAAGACCCTTACTGAGGGACTTTGCAAAATCTACAATGTTGGATGACAGGGGAGGGAGGGAAGAACCCACTGTGAAGGGGGAGTCTCGCTCCAGGTGGGACCCTGCCAGCTGTTGGGATCTGAGATGTCCTACTCCTCAGAAGAAGAAGTGGTGGAAATGCACAGCCACAAACCTCAGTAGTCGATGGGTGTTGGGAAAAAAGATGAGTGAGAAAAGCCATCGAGAAAGGTGATCATGAGACAAGGCAGCCACCAATCCAGATGGAAGCAAGAAATGGAGAAATCCCTTCACCTTAGCAAAGAGGAAGGAGATCACACACAGCACTCAAACTGGATCCTAGAGAAAGCTATTGATCTGATGAAATGAACGCTTGGCTCTCTCAGGGATGAGAAACTTGAACCCCACAGCTGCATCAAAAACTTGGGCTGCAGCCAGAGAGATACTGAGGGGAAATCTGAAGCTGAAGTCCTGGGGATGTCTGCTGAGACCACTGAGACAGCAGCTATCACTTTGACAGCCCCCACTCCTGGCTGACCTGCAGCTGCTGATAATAATAAACCTTTATTGTCAAAGTACAACATGTGTACATTGAGATTAGCTGAGCCTCCCCCCATGCTCTCTCTCCCCAACACACAGTGAAAACAAACCCTCCATCCTACCACACCATGTGAATCAACTATACCACACACCGGCCTCCCAAGTCAATTCTGCATAAGATTATGTCCCATTTAAAAGCCTAACAGCCCATGGATAAAAGCTATTTTTCAGCCTGTTGGTACAGCTGGATGGTAGGAGAGTAAAGAGATACCGTCCAGGGTGTGAGTCATCCCTGAGAATCTTCCTCATTCTTCCAAGGCAACGAGCCCTGGAGATGTCATTCAGTGGTGTCAGGGAACAGCCCACAATGTCTTGTGCTGTGCTCACTACCCTCTGTAATACTTTCCTGTCCGCGGCTGTCAGACCAGCATACCAAACCACAATACCATACGAGAGGACGCTCTCTATAGTAGACTGGTAAAAGAGGGTCATTAGCCGTTGTTCTACCCTGTTTTTCCGCAAGACCCTAAGAAAGTGAAGCCTCTGTTGGGCCTTTCTAGTCAAATGGGTTGTGTTAACTTTCCAGGTCAGAACTTCACAGAGGTAGACTCCCAGAAATTTAAAGGAGGAAACTCTCTCTACACAGTCCTCCCCGATGTAAAGTGGGGCAGGTTGCTCCTTTTTTCTCCGGAAGTCTAACACCATCTCTTTCATCTTGCCAATGTTTAGGTGCAAGTTGTTGTTACTACACCATATGGATAGTTTTTGTACCTCCGCCCTATATGCTGTCTCATCCCCACCTGTAATAAGACCCACCACAGTTGTATCATCTGCGAACTTGATTATCGCAGTGGATGGGTCAGATGATACCCAATCATAAGTGTATAAAGAGTACAGGTAGGGGCTAAGCACACAGCCCTGTGGCATGCCGGTGCAAAGCTTCAGGGGGGTGGACAAAGCAGACCCGACCCTCACTGTTTGTAACCGATCCCTAAGAAAGTCTTGAATCCAATCGCAGATGGCGGGGGAGAATTTCAAGTCAGTCAGCTTCTCAATGAGAATGCTCGGCAAAATGGTGTTGAAAGCCGAGCTGTAGTCAACAAAAAGCATCCTGACATAACTTCCAGGTCTCTCAAGATGACTTGCTACAGAGTGTAAAGCAGTAGCTATGGCATCATCTATCAACCTATTTCCCTGTAGGCAAACTGATGATCAGGATGGGAGACAACAATGTCAGTGGCAAAGGCACCGATCCATCCAAAGATTCTCACTGCTGGAGGCAAAATTCAGGGGAGAGTCGCAATGCTTGGGGTTCTTCCTAACCCAAGTCTTTAGCTACATGAAAGAATATGGACGAGATATCCCCAGCAACAAAGCCCATATCCGCATCATGCAGTCTGCTCTGAATGGGGTGGCCGCAGTCTGGATAGTGAATCTGCATGATTCCAATGCCCCAGAGCTTCACAACTTCAACCACTTCATGTCCTCTCTGGGAAAGTGATTCGAGGAGCCCCTGGCTGACCAAAAAGTGCATGAGAAGATCAAAACAGTGAGGCAAGGCAGACAACTGGTAGCTGAATATATACAAGAATTCCAGACCATCTCCAACAAGCTGAACTTTCCGGAAGACATCCTCCTTAGCATTTGAAAGACGACCTAAACTACGACCTGTATGATGCCTGCCTGCCTTGAGGGAACCCACACCGACTTGACGAATGGTACATCCTGGCAGAAGAAGCAGAGATCAACCTATTGAAGAGGTACTGCCAAGGAAAAATGTGGGGCCACTCACCTCCTGACCAGCGTGCGAACCAGCAAAACCACCAGCCACAGCCAATCCCTAGATGTTGGGCATCCCAGTGAGGAGGCTGAAACAGCTAATCTCATTCGGCCAGTTAGATGGGTCCATAGCAGGGGGTGTGCCAGCTACCCTAGCCACTTTATCAATCTACCTATCCCTAGGGGACCACGAGGAAGTCATAACATTTGTAGTGACCCTAGGCATGGAATGTCCAGTGATCCTAAGGCTGGTATGGCTAAACAAATGGAATCCCTGAGTAAATTGGAGGATGGCAGAGCTCAATTTCCCAAAAGGGGATTGTGCAAACTTACCACCCCAAAGAGCCCTACCAAGCCCAAGATTGGAGAAAGCGTTGATGGGAGAGTTAAAGGGGTTGCCAAAAATACCAGAGGAATACCAAAACCTTGCTGAAATTTTCAGCAGGGAACGGGTGGATACGTTCCCTCCTCACCAACCCATGGACTGTGCCATAGAAATAAAACCCAGGGCAAAACTTCCGAAGCCCAGATTGTACTCCATGAGCCCTAAAGAGAAGGAGGAGATGGAAAAATTCATAAGTAAAAACTAGAAAGGGGATTTATCAAATCTGCTAAGCCCAAAGTAGCCCTCCCTGGTCCTCTTTAGAGAGGACAGCACTTTGCGCTTGTGCATGGATTACCACTCCCTGAATGCAATCAGTGAAAGTAACCTGTACCCCCTACCCCTCATGCAGGACATGCTATCCCACCTATCGAAAGGAAGATTTTTTACCAAACTAGACCTAAGAGAAGTGTACTACCACATTAGGATCAAGGAAGGGGACTAATGGAAAACCACATTTAATTGCTTGATGGGATGCTACCAATTCAAAGTTTTGCCATTTACACTACAAGGGGCCCTGCACTATTTATGCAATTAATCAACAAAGTGCTAAGGGAGCACCTATTCAAGGGCATACTGGTTTATTTAGATGACATCCTTATCTTCACTGAGTCCAAAGAGGAGCATGTCAACCTAGTCAGAGTGCTTTTAAAGAAACTGCGAGCTGTCCACCTATATGCCCAATTATCAAAATGCAAATTCCACCAGGAAAAAAATAGACTACCTGGGTTATCACATATCCTCACAGGGCATCAAAATGGACCCTGATAAGGCCAAGGCAGTGCTAGAATGGGCACCAACTCGCACAAGAAAGCAATTGCTTCCTGGGTTTTGCAAACTTTTACCTCCAGTTCATCCCCTCATTTGCCCAAATAGCCCTGTCCCTCACAAACTTGTTAAAAATAAAGGGGGAAAACTCAGTGAAATCCAGCCAGCCACTGAAATGGACAATGTAATGCCAAGTGGCGTTTGAGAGGTTAAAGAGACTCTTTTCTGCCAAAACCGTACTGGGGCACCCAGACCAGGATAAACCCTTTGTAATACAGGTGGACGCAAGCGATGTGGCAGTGGGGGCTGTACTATTAAAAGAAAACAAGGAAAAGGTAATGCAACTGTGTGCATACATATCTAGGAAACTCAGTGAGATAGAACAATGCTGGGCTGTGTGGGAAAAGGAAGCATATGCTGTGAGATGGTCGTTATTTAAGTGGCGCTATTTCCTTGAAGGGAATAAAATCCCTTTTCACATCAGGACCAGAAAAACCTGGAAGCACTAAAAACACCCAGGAAGCTCACCCCTAAGCAAGCCTTCTGGTCCCAGTATTTTCACCAATTCCATTTTACGCTCAAACACTTGCTGGGGGAAAAGAACTTCCTGGCAGATGCACTGTCTTGCATGCCCCAATATAACAGCACATGAGCCATCAGTTCTAAACCTCTCATGCCTGAACCACAACTGGCAGCACCAATAACCACCAGGGCCCAAGTTAAAATAAAGCTGCAGTGGGCAGCCAAACTGGAATTGAATTCCGGAAAACTTTAGAAACAGATGAATTGTTCCAGAAAAATAGACACATGTGCACGATCAAAGATGGGCTGCCATGGATGGGGGAGAAGTTATATATACCTGCCACCCAGAGGGTCACTTTCATGCAGTTGTGCAATGAGACAAAATCAGCAGGGCATTTTGGATTTGTCAAAACATTACATTTAATTAAAAGGCAATTTTGGTGGCCGTCCATGAAAAAGGACATAGAAAGCTATGTGGCCAGCAGCCCAACTTGCGCAGCTACTAAGAGTTTGCAAGGGAAATCTCCCAGCCTGCTACAACCAGTTGCGAATCCCTCAGCCCTCTAGAAAGAAATATCCATGGATTTTATAGTGGAATTACTAGAAAGCAATGGAAACACTGTCATCTGGGTGGTTAAGGACCTGTTTTCAAAACAAGTGCACTTTTTCACTTGCCAAAAGATCCCCACTGCAAAAAACTTAGCAAAACTTTTCTTGCAGCACATCTGCAGACTGCATGGGGCACCCCAATGCATCATAACAGATAGGAGAGTGCAATTTACATCAGAATTTTGGAAAGAATTTTTATCCCTCTTAGGAACCACTCAGGGACTGTCATCTAGTCATCATCCTCAATAGATCGATGGAATGTTTGAATTTACTACTTGAGCAATACATAAGGTGTTTTATTAATTTCCAGCAAATGAATTGGACAGCAAATGAATTCCTTTTGCAGAAGTTGCTTACAATAAAGCAGTCCACTCCAGCACAGGCTACACTGCCTTTCAAGTAGCCACCAGCCAAAGTTTCAACCCTATGCCAGAACTAACCCCAAACAAACCAGCAATCCCATCGCTGAAAGAATGGATATCCCAATTACTAAACACCTGGCCAGTGGTTAGGAAAGCCTTAGATAAAGCTAGATAAACATATAAAGCACAAGCAGATAAAAAAAGAGTTGAACCTAAACCATTCACTGTAGGAGAAATAGTATATTTGTCTACAAAATACCTAAAATCTCTACAGCCCTGTAAAAAAACTTGGTCCAAAATATATAGGACCTTTTCCAATTAAAAGAATCATAAACCCAGTAGCAGTAGAATTAGAACTAACCAAGAACTTCAGGCAAATACACCGAGTTTTTCATTGCAGCTTACTGAAACGAGAACAACAGTCACCCTTACGGCCAAAAATCCACCATCACTACCTCCAATCATGGTTGAAGGAGAACAACACTTCAAGATAAAAGAAATCCTAGATTTTAGGAAGTATCATGAAGCAACCCAATACTTAGTAGTGTGGAAACACCTTCCCTCTTCACAGAACAAGTGGATCCCCAAACGTCAAGTCAGAGCACCCAAACTGCTAAAGAGATTTCATACAGAATATCCCAACAAATCAGACTAACCTCTATACCTGTTTTGTTTTCTCTACAGGTGGGTCTCTCCTATTTTTAAGGGGGGCAGGATGTCATAACCCATTCCTATTTCATTTCTATCTATCCCCTCTGACCCAAAATCAAATCTCACCTTTCACTAGGTTCTGCCATAGTCCCAAGGGGGAGGGGGGATGTGCCTGTGGGGTTATTGCCTTTGCTTCCTCTTTGTGCTACAATGTAACCTTTTGCTTCGTTAATTGCCTCTGTGTCCTCTGCCCACTACAATCTAACAATTTGCTTCCTGCCTTATCACTCCCTCTGAACTTTATCTCCCTAAACTGTCAGCTAGAACAAGGGAGGAAATAAGGAATGTAACCTCAGTGCCTGGTTTAGTTCTATGCTCTCAGAGTAAGGTGTGAAGAAGTCGCCGACCATTGCTGCTTGAGATGGAGATGGGCTGATGTTATCTCCCCTTTTCCCACGATGGACTTAACACCTGGGGATTGGCCGTCCAATACTGGGCTATGGGGTGGGATCTTGTTTGGAGATACTTTAGTCTATCACTCTGCATTGGAAATCTCGTATCCTATCTATTATGCCTGTTATCAACCACTCTTAATAAAAGTTCCTGTTGGAAGAAATGGTTTCCAAGATTTCTGCTTTCTTAAGACGTGGAATTGAAGTGGGTCCTGACAGCTACTCTAATACTCTAATGCTGGGAAATATCAGAATCAGCAAAAGTATTGCCCTTCCAGCCTCTTCTCCCTGTGGCTGATGTTTGTTTATTTATAGCTTTTATATGGCTTTCCAGTTTACAACATGACTTGTTGTAAAGAACCAATAGCAAAAATAAGACAGTACTAGGTACTAGGTACAAGGAAGGTATAACTATTAAAAAGCCAACAGGGAGTCAAATTTGTTAAATGACACTAGAATGGAACTCATTCTAAACCAAATGCCTGAGGAAATAGCCTGATCTTCTCCATTACAACGAATATTAGGATTTGTGGTCAGAATGTATTAAAATATGGCTAAAGCTTATAGAAAGTAGAAACGTGAGTGAAAGGTTATTAAAGCAAAGAAATAAGTGTAACAAATTCAGTTCATTTCAGTGGAACTGATATAAAGAGTACATTAAAAATAGCAGATGGCTTTAGGATCAGTTCACAATTATACTATATTTTATGCTGTAGGAAATGTGTCTTTGGTTTAAAACATGTTAGCCACAATTTAATGCTTCATGAAATACTCTTCCATTATTGGGATTGTCTATTTTTTGTTAGTGAAGCAGTCTCAATGTTGTAAAGAATGTTAATTGTTCATGTAGAACATACCCAGTTCACTAGATTAGGAAGTTGGCTCGTTGCATTTGATTTTATCAGAACTATGCAATTATTATTAATCATTTAAGAACAGGGAATTTCAGTTAAATTTACATGATGATGTTACTAAAGCATTCCATTGGTGAGGGTGGCTACTCTTTTCTACATTCTGCTCTACTTGTGTTTCTCCAACAGATTTACATTTTAGAGCTGTGCTTTATCTTCTCAAATTATTAGTTGACTTCTTACCTAAACAAATGTTTTATAAGAAATTTATAGCTGGGGGCTTCTGGTTTTCCCCAGTAGTGCACAGCCATGGGATTCCAAAAGCTCTACTTCCCACAGCTCTTTTCACCCTGCCAGAGGACCCTAAATGGGTCTAAAGCCTTCCCGAAGAGGCAGTGAAGAAAGAGGGGCGTCCCAGTGATTTGGGAACAAAGGTTGTTAAGTAGTGTGGGTAGACCGATCCGGACAGATGACAAGACGCCGAGGTTAAGCTACGCTTTTAATTGTGGTTGAACTGAGGAGCCTCCACAGCTTGCCTCCTTTAAATACTGTTGCCGGCAAGCCGGTGGCCAATCCACATCCTTAAAAGGTCCCGCCAGAACGGCCTGACCAATAGGACGGGAGCTAGGAAGCCACCGGCTGTTGCCGGGTGCAGCTCAGCTGGTGTTCAGCTGAGCTGTCAGCATACATTGCCTGGCAACATTCAATATATAACAAAGGTGGTCATCCCATTTAATCAGGAAATCCCCTCTAACCTGACAGGAGAAAGGCTGGCCCCATCTTGGTAACCAGCCCAAGCTACTTGCAGCCAAAATCCACAAGTACTCACCAGAACATCAGTGAACAGTGTGCTGAAACTGGGTGAGGAATTTGATCTTCTCTCTCCTACTCTATATCCTGAACTTTTGGAAAAGATACCCCAAGAAGCAAAAAAGCCTCTGAAAGTAAAAGGAGGGGGAGCTTTGCCCCACCCTCCCATGGAAGGAAGTGACAAATTAAACTGTTAAGGGGGACAAAAATATCCTGTTGCTGACATCTAGTAGTGGAAGAGAATATATAACTTTAGCTGCTTTGTTATAAGCATTGGCAGGATGCCCAGAATGAGATAACCTACTTCTTTGACCTTTAAAAAGAACTAACAAAGCATTCTGGGCCAGCCGCAATAAGCAAAGATTATAATTGAAAAAAACATAGCTGACCTTCCTGGATGATAAACACCTTTTTTTTTATTTTTTATTAAAGAGTTTTACAAAAACAAAATTTTACAATATATCCCCAAATCCCCCCCACCCCAAACCCACCCACTTCCCCCCCCACTTCCCAGAGCTAAATACAGGATTATAGTTATAATAATCACATTCTAAATAAAAATTATGCATAATATACAATTAACCAAATTCATAATGTGCTTTAACTCCCCTTTAACCTAACTACATACAGAGTACCAATAACAATATCCCACTAAAATCTACTCATAAGCTAAATGGAACTTTTTAGTCCCATATTTGTTCTGAATATAATCTATCCATCTCCTCCAAACTGAAATATATCTTTCCTGTGAATGATCTTTCAAGTAAGCAGAAATCTTAGACATTTCTGCAAGATTCGAAACTTTAAACACCCATTCTTCTATAGTAGGCAAACTATCCTTCTTCCAATATTGTCCCACCAGTAACCGTGCTGCTGTTATCATATTCAACATCAAATTAGTTTCTTTAACATCACAATCTACAAGAATACCCAATAGAAACAATTGCGGAGAAAACTTTATCTTTCTCTTAAAAATCTTTTGAATGTTCCACCAAATTTTAATCCAAAAAGCTTTTATATTTCTACAAGTCCACCACATATGAAAATAGGTGGCTTCTAAACTACCACATCTCCAACATTTAGACTGTACATTAGGATACATGTTAGACAACCTCTTGGGATCCAGATGCCATCTATAAAACATTTTATAAACATTTTCTCTTAAGTTTTGAGCCTGAGTAAATTTAACATTTCTGACCCAAATTATCTCCCAAGTGTCCAACGAAATTGGTTCCTGAATATTTTGTGCCCACTTTATCATATAATCTTTAACTAGTTCCGTTTCCAAATCCAATTCAATTAAAGCATTATATATCCTCTTTATATGTGCACAATTTAAATCTCTAATTTATTTTACTAAATTTTGATCTGTAATTGTGATGCCAACCTTTTGGTCAAACTTCCACCTAGCTTTCAATTGGGTATATTGAAACCAAGAGTAACTTATGTTTTCTTGTCTTAACTCATCTAATGATTTAAGTTGCCAGTCATTCCCTTGCAATCTAAGTAGTTCCTTGTAAGAAACCATATCCAAACTCACTCCCATAGATACGCTCTCTATCGCGTGTCCAGGAATTTCCCAAATCGGTATTTTATAATTTAACTTATAATAATACTTTTTCCAGACACGCAATAACGCACTTCTAAGAATATGGGATTTAAAAGCCCTGTCCACTTTCTTATCGTAAAGCAAATATGCATGCCATCCATATACCAAATCCCATCCCTCAAGATGGAGTATTCTCTTATTAGTTAAATTAAGCCAATCACTAACCCACGTCAAGGCAACCGCATCATAATACAATTTCAAATTCGGCGCCTTGAGTCCCCCTCTTTCCCTAGCATCTTGTAAAATCTTAAATTTAACTCTTGGTTTTTTCCCTGCCCAAATAAATTTATTAATACCCTTCTGCCATTGATCAAGGTTGGCATCCTTTTTCAATATAGGTATCATTTGAAACAGAAAGAGAAACTTTGGCAGCACATTCATTTTAACAACTGCAATTCTTCCCAGTAATGATAATTGTAATTTTTTCCAATTATTTAAATCCCTTTGTACCTTCAACCATAGTGTTTCATAATTATTCTTATACAATTTTACATTTGAAGCTGCAATATATACTCCTAAATATTTAACCTATTGACCTGGACTTTAAAGCTGTTTTCAGAGAAAGAAATTTTTTTAAATTCTAGCTATCATGGAATCTCAAGAGCTTGCAAAAAGAACTTCTCAAGAAAAAAACAAATGCTTTCCAGGAGGAAATGTTCACTATGTTGCAACTAATCCAAACAACAATGGCTCTAAACCACAATGAAATTAAAAACAACTTTGATAACATAAATGGACATATCTTTACGTTATCCTCACAACATTTTTTTTTTGCCCAAGATGGCGGCGTTCGTCTGTTGAGCTCTGTGAGTTCCGCAACGGGCTTTTAAAAATGGGGCAGTCTGGGAAGCCCAACCGAGGCTTGGCAGCCTAACGGGGGGTTGGATTAGGGAACATCTGGTGGGCGCCGCTTTTTGTGGCACGGAGGCCTGCACCCCCATCTGGAATGGCAGCAGCAGCCTGGCGGCCCAAAGATCAACCATAGCCCGGTCCGGCACCTTAAATCAGCTGGCTTGTGTGGCATGGACGTCTCCCCCCCCCGGAATGGCGGCAGTGGCCTGGCGACCTGAAGATTGGCTGCGGCCTGGCCCACCTTAGATCAGCTGGCGGGCGCCTCTTTTTATGGCATGGAGACCTCCCACCCTCTGGGAATGGCAGCAGCGGCCTGGTGGCCCGAAGATCAGCCGCGGCCTGGCCCAGCGCTTTGGATCAGCTGACAGGCGCTTTCTGCGGCGTGGATGTCTCCCACCCTGCCCAGAATGGTGGCAGCAGCCTGGCAGCCCGAAGATCAGCCGCGGACCAACCCAGCGCCTTGGTCCAGCTGGTGGGCGCTGTTTTGCGGCGTGGAGATATTCCTCCCTTTCCGGAATGGGAGCAGTGCCCGGGGATTATGGCGGCCCAAAGATCGGCCGCGGCTGCATTTTAACGCCCAGTTGGAGGTTGGAGCAGGGCGCAGTTTGTTTTTCACGGTGCCCCCCCCCCTTTCCACAGCAGAAGCAGCAAGGTGACAACAGTGGCAAAAAGTTCAGCTGAGGACGTGGTCTTGGAACTATAGCTGTGGTGTTTTGACCTGGGTCCTTTCTGATCATCTGCTCATCTTTAATTTTATGCTGATTATTTTTATTTTATTATTTTATTTTAATTCCATTTATATCCCGCCGTTCTCCGAAGACTCAGGGCGGCTTACAAGCTTAGCAGTAGCCTTCATTCTATGTATATGCCTGCTTATTAGGGCTTTCACACACCCCCCAAGCAGCATTATTACAAAGTCAGCTTATTGCCCCCAACAATGTGGGTCCTCATTTTACCTACCTCGGAAGGATGGAAGGCTGAGTCAACCTTGAGCCTGGTGGGACTTGAACCTGCACTAATTGCAGGCAGCTGGTGTTACTTAAGGAGGCATTAGCCCACTGCTCCATCAAGGCTCACTTGGATATGGCTTATGCTCCTGTGACTTCCCTACTGATAGTCCGGAATGGACCTGGGACCTGACCGCAGTGAGAGGGCAGTTCTGGATTGGTCATCAACCACCCCACTGGTGTGAGAGACCAGTTGGGGTAGGTTTATCCCAGTAGCCTGTACTCTGTCCACCCCAGGTTGGATGCCCAGCTGTAGTGAGAGGGCGGTTGGGCTTTCTTTGCCTGGTTCCAGCTCAGGTGAGAGTGGAACCAGATTGGTGGACCTGAGGTACTTTCCCGACTCAATATCAATGTCATCTTGATATTTTTTTAATACCATCTGACTACCCATTTGTTAACAACTGCCCTATGTAGATATTTATTATTATTATATGGCTCATTTGTGCTACTCCAGTGCTGACCTGTATGCCCTCAGGAGGGCGCCTCCCTCCTGGTTACGACCTGCCGCCTTTTCCTCCAATCCTCTTAAGGACGGGCCCAATTGTTGGGACCCCGAGAGGTGGTTGGGCATAGATAGGGGCCTCTGGTGGAGATATATTAAGAGGCCCCTAATATGTTTTCTAGCCGGCTGTTTTAAGGGGTTAGGGAGGGAGAGAATGGTAGGGTTGGGGGGGAATTGGGGTGTACCTCACCAAGCGGTCGTCAGTCCAGGCCTGAAATGGTTCCCAGTGAGATGGGGTTGGGGTTGGGGTCTCCTGGTTTCCCTGGCATTGGGGTGGGGTTTCAAATCCCCACAACAATTGGGAATGGCAACAGGCGGTTACACGGAGGGCCATATCAACACCTGGGATCATGCCCCCGCTGTCTTCAAGCGGTGGCATGCTCCAACCCTCTGGTTGGTACCCAGTTATCTGGGGATGAGAGGGATCAGGCCCCTGAGCTCAGGCTGGTGTACTTTAATGCCAGATCCATTGTGAACAAGGCTCTCCTCGTCCGTGATTTGATCGAGGAGGAACACGCGGATCTGGCATGCATTACAGAAACCTGGTTGGGCTCAGAGGGAGGTGTCCCTCTGACTGAGCTTTGCCCTCCAGGTTTCTGTGTGTTACATCGGCCACGGGCTCAGGGCAGGGGCGGTGGGGTGGCGGTAGTTATACAGGACACCTTATGTCCGCGGGAGACCACTATTGTACAGATAGGCGGGAGTGAATCCCTCCTCCTGAAGTGTAGCCCTGGGGCTCAGTTGGGCTTATTGCTAACATACCTGGCACCCAGCTGTGTAGCAATGACCCTGCCCGAGCTTCTCGACGCCCTCTCAGGGTTGACGGTTGAGTTTCCCAGGCTTATAGTTCTGGGCGACTTTAACCTGCTTTCTCTGGGAGGGTTGTCTGAGTTGGCCCAGGAGTTCATGGCCTCCATGACAGCCATGGACCTGACCAAGTAATTCAGGGTTCGACTCATGGGGGAGGACACACTCTCGACCTAGTTTTCTTATCTGGGCAATGGTTTGATGATCTGGGAGGGGGCTCGCCAACTATTGTCCCCCTGTCATGGTCCGATCATCACCTCCTGTGGTTGGTTTTCTGCTATGCCACCCCCTGCTGCTGGGCTGCGGAACTGACCAGGTGGTTCCACCCCAGGCACCTAATGGATCCGGAATGATTCCAGTCGGTGCTTGGGTCTATACCTATCCCCCTTGCTCACAGCCCGGCCGACGCCTTGGTGGATGCGTGAGAAAGGGCTGCCACCGAGGCGCTTGACCGTGTTGTACCCTTGCAACCCCTGACCCGGCGCAGATCCCTGTGGGCTCCATGGTTTTCTGTGGAACTCTGGGAGATGAAGCATCGGAGACGAGGTCTAGAGAGCTGTTGGAGATCCAGCTGGTCTGAGTCTGACCGATTGCAGTTAAGAACCTTTACGAGGTCTTATCTTGCGGCGATGAGGACAGCGAAGTCTAATTACTTCGCTGCCCTCATCGCGTCCACAGATAATCACCCGGCCGCCCTGTTTAGGGTGACTTGCTCCCTCCTTAATCAGGAGGTGAGGGAGGAGCTCTTGCAGGGGCAGGCCGAGGAGTTTAGCTATCATCTGACGGACAAAATCGCTCAGATTCAAGCCGGTTTGGATTCTGACTGGGCAGAGACTGACGGGGAGGAATTGAGCGGTCTAGAGAATGTTACCTGGAGTGAATTTGATCCTGTGACCCCAGATGAGGTGGACAGGATCATGAGGAGACTGAGTTCCACCATGTGTTTATTGGACCTGTGCCCCTCCTGGCTGGTATATGCAGCCTGGGAGGAGACACGAGGCTGGTTCCAGGCAGTAATAACTGCTTCTTTGAGGGAGGGTACCTTCCCTGCCACTCTGAAGGAGGCGGTGGTGAGGCCCCTCCTCAAGAAGCCTGCCCTGGACCCGGCTATTTTGAACAACTATTGTCCGGTCTCCAACTTTTGCTTTCTTGCAAAAGTGGTTGAGAGCGTGGTGGCACTTCAGCTTCCTCTGTTCCTGGAGGAAACTGATTATCTGGACCCGTACCAATCGGGTTTCAGGCCCGGGTACAGCACCAAAATGGCAGTGGTTGCGCTGGTGAATGATCTCTGCTGGGCTCGGGACAGGGGTTGTTCTTCTGTCCTAGTCCTATTAGACCTCTCAGTGGCTTTTGATACCATCGAACATGGTATCCTACTGCAGTGTCTCAGGGGGTTGGGAGTAGGGGGCACTGTTTTAAAGTGGTTCTCCTCCTACCTCCTGGGCCGCTCGCAGTCGGTGTTGACGGAAGGGCAGAGGTCCGCCCCGAGGCCTTTCGTTTGTGGAGTTCCTCAGGGTTCGGTCCTCTCTCCCCTCTTGTTCAACATCTATATGAAGCTGCTGGGTGAGCTCATTCATGGTTTCGGGGTGGGGTATCATCAGTATGCTGATGCTACCCAGCTTTTTCTTTCCACCCCAAACCAACCCAGTGATGTCCTCGACGTGATGTCCTGTTGCCTGGAGGCGGTCTGGGTTTGGATGGGGAGAAACAGGCTTCGTCTCAATCCTGCCAAGACTGAGTGGCTGTGCATACCGGCATCTCAGACTAACCAATCTTTTCCATCGTTAACTATGGGGGGTGAGGTGTTACCCCCCATTGATAGGGCCTGCAACTTGGGCGTCCTCCTGGATTCACGGCTCAGTTTGGAAGATCATATAGGAGCCGTGGCCAGGGGGGCTTTTGCCCAGGTTCGCCTGGTGCACCAGTTACGACCCTATCTGGACCGAGATGCTCTACGCACAGTCACCCATGCGCTCATGACCTCCCGGCTAGACTACTGCAATGCTCTCTACATGGGGCTGCCCCTGAGGACCACTTGGAGGCTTCAGCTGGTGCAGAATGCAGCCGCGTGAGTTGTGATGGGAGTCTCCCGATACTCCCATGTAACACTTCTTCTCCACAAGCTGCATTGGCTTCCAGTTTCCCTCTGCGTGAGATTCAAGGTGCTGGTGATGACCTATAAAGCCCTAAATGGCATGGGCCCGGATTATCTGAGGGAGCACCTGCTGCCAGCATCAATTTCCCATTATCCTGTGCGCTCCCACAGGGAGGGCCTCCTCAGGGTACCGCCGGTCAAGTATTGCCGATGGGCGATCCCCAGGGGGAGGGCGTTCTCTGTGGGCGTGCCTGCCCTATGGAATCAACTGCCAACGGAACTCCGGACTGCCCTCGACCTTCGTTCATTTCGCCGGGACCTAAAAACCTGGCTCTTTGAGCTATCTGGTCTGGACTGAGGGGTTTAATGTTTTTAAATTGTGATTTTAATTTTTTGCGGCTAGACTTAATTTAATTTTATTTTAATTTTATATTGTATTGTTTTTAAATTTTGCCTTGTAAACCGCCCTGAGTCCTTTGGGAGTAGGGCGGTATATAAACTGAATTAATAAATAAATAATAAATAAATAAGAATTTTCAGAAAATGAAAGAATTTACCAATGGAAAGAATTATGATTTAATGCAGATGGAGGAAAACATATAACACATGACTGAAGCACCAGAACTGGAAGAGATAGTCCACACCCCAGTATCACAAAATAAAGCTGAAGATGAAAAGAAAAGCCTGACAAAATGGATTACAGAGATTCCAAAAACTATATGACTTGAGAGACAAAAAAGGATAAAAGAAATGAACATCTTACCTGATTTGTCTCTCCCACCCTTAACAACATCCACAAGAAAATATATATGATATGTGAAATGTAAGATCACATGAAGTATTAATATCACTTTACAATGCCTTGGTAAGGCCACACTTGGAATACTGCATACAGTTTTGGTCACAATGATGTAAAAAAGATGTTGAGACTCTAGAAAGAGTACAGAGAAGAGCAACAAAATGATTGGGGGACTGGAAGCTAAAACATATAAGGAATGGTTGCTGGAATTGGGTATGTGTAGTTTAATGAAGAGAAGGGCAAGGGGTGACATGACAGCAGTATTCCAATATCTCAGGGGCTGCCACAAAGAAGAGAAAGTCAAACTATTTTCCAAAGTGCCTGAAAGCAGGACAAGAAGCAACGGATTGAAACTAATCAAGGAGAGAAGCAACCTGAAACTAAGGAGAAACTTCCTGACTGTTAGAACAATTAACCAGTGAAACAACCTGCCTCCAGAAGCAGTGAATGCTCCAACACTGAAAGTTTTTAAGAAGAGGCTGGACAGCCATTTGTCTGAAATGGTATAGGATTTCCTGCCTGAGCAGGGGGTTGGACTTGATGACCTCCAAGGTCCCTTCCAACTTTATTATTATTATTATTAACTGTCTTATCAGATGCAATTTTTAAAGATTGTTTGAATACAGTTAAAATATAACATGGATTACTGAATTAGTAAATATTGAATGGAATAGAGTTTAAAAAATGAAAAAATGGGGGCTATAAATGAATTTTAGTTTGAGAATGATATGTTTTTTTCTCTTTCTCTTTTTCTTCTTTCTTATTCTGAGTAGTATTGTATTTTTTATGATATGAGAAATGTAATTGTTGGGAGGATTATTGTGAGGGAAACAGCTTAGATATTTAACTATAAATCAACTTTGACAGATAAAAATAATTTCAATTTTGTGGGGAAAAAGTCTAAATGAGAATGTTGAAAACAGGACATATAATGCAACCAAGAGGACTAACTAGAAAAGAAGTTCTATATTGATGCTATTACTAATTGGATAAATGTTAGAAAAATGTTTATATTTAACCTCTTTGTTACTAAAATACTAAGAACTGTTTGCAAAAGAGAACAATATGGGAAGAAGAGAAAATCAAGGAAAGTTGTTATGTAGAGTATGATATGATAAAAATTGACTATTATTGATTGTTGTGAAATGTGAACCCAGACAACATGCTGTTTACTAAACACCAGGTTGTTAGTGTTTAAAAATTCAATAAAATATAAAATAATAAAAAGGAAATTTATAGCTGCACAATTATTCTTTAGCAGTTTACAGAGTAGAGAGATGTAAAGACAGAAATACAGAACAACATAAGAGAGATATAATAGTTGATTTATGGAAGACATATCATAATGTAAAAGACTTTGATTTACGAAAAATCATACTGAAATGTAATAGTAGCTAGCCTTCCAAGTTACAGTACAATACAGCATCTTGATTGAAAATGACAGGATTTGGAACATTTTTAGGAATAATTGAAATGGTTTATCAGAAATCTAAATCATCTTAGAATGTTTTTCACTTTCATAATTACTGTTATATAAGGTATAATATGTTTCAAAGAATTCATGTCTTCAACTGCCCAGTTTTATTTAATTGGAAAATTAATAGACTAGGTTCTGGCAATGATTTTTAAAAGAAGCTTTTGTTTTTTTAGAATGGTACTATCCAATGTGAAACATTGATTTGCCCACTTTTTGATTGTCCTCATAATTCTGCTCCTGCGTATGTTGATGGCAAGTGCTGCAAGGAATGTCAACGTAAGTTTTTAGATTTTTATATATATAATATTCATTGTTCCATATTAGAGTATGTACAACCTTCATTTCTGTGCATTTGTCTCAGGTTTTCACTTTTCACCATTGAAACAGAGTGTTATTTTATTGTTAATGAGATTGGTGCCAGGTGTCACAATGAACACTGATAGATGTTACATTAAGAGAAAATATAGGCAGTTTAGCCAAGCTTAAAGTTAAATGGAATAATTGTTATTTATCATTTCCAATGAGTTTCTGGGTATGACTGTTTAGTATGTGAACTGATCTGTTGAATATCAGAATTTTCTTAAAGGAAATTGTCCAGAAGAAATCCTATATCATGAAATTTAGATATCTATCAGATAGATATCTATCTGGTAGATATCTAAAGATTCACAAGGAAGGGGCTCCCCTATGACCCATTTGTCATTTAGGGGAACTCCAACCTCAGGATTTGCCAAATGGCTATACAGCAGGTTAAGATACCTAGTAATGGATAATGACACCACTTTAAGCTCTTCAAGTGAATTCTTAGATAAAATCAGATCTGTCAGCATAGAGGAAGATCACCTCCCTATTCACCTCAATTCCGCAGGACTTAGCACTTGTGGTAATTAAGGACCACTTACAACAGCATGGGGCAGGGCGGCATCATGATTCACTTAGTAACAAAGACCTCCTACAGCTGATGGCCCTATGCCTGAAAACATTTCAAGGCACCATTTACGAACAGGTGAAGGGCATCTCAATGAGCATCACTATTGGCAGATGAAGGGCATCTCTAGTGTCATCGCAGAGGCGGTCCTGCAGCAATTGGAGACCCGGGTAATGTCCATGTATCGCCCCATGTTTTGGATGAGATACATGAACAACACCTTTGTGGTAGTCAAGAGGCAGGACAAGAACAGGCTGATGAGCGAACTTAATTCCATCTATCCTGACATCCACTTTACTGTGGAGGAAGAGGCCAATGGGGCTCTGGCCTTTCTAGATGTGCTGGTCAACCGCCAAACTGATGGTTCCCTCCACACATCTGTTTACCATAAATCCAGTCATACGGACAGGATACTCTATTACAAGAGCAATCACCCCACGACTCACAAGGTCAGCTGTATTAGAACGCTTTTTAAGTGTGTGGACATGCACTGCAGCATAAGCAAGGCAAAAAAGGAAGAAAGGTGCCACCTGTATTATGTCTGCAAGAGCAATGGATATCCACCAAATTTTATCAGGCAATACAGTAGACCAGGTGAATCTGCCCATCACCAGCATGAAAACACCTTGATGGCATGGATAACACTGCCTTACATTCACGGTATATCTGAAGCCACAGTGCACATATTGGTCCCCTACAAGGTAGGTGTTGCCCACAGACCTGATCAGACTTTGCAAGCTCATATCATGCACCCTAAAGATCCACTCCCCAATGAAGAGAAGTTCTCAGTCATATACAGGATGGCATGTGAAAACTGCCATTGTAATTATATTGGGGAGACTGCAAAATGACTGAGGACCAGGATACACGAACACGAGCTCGCCATTAAAAGACAAGAACAACACTCACAGATGTGGGCACACATGTCCACATACAATCACACCTTCAACCTGGCGGCGGCTGAGGCAATCACCTGTGATAACACCAAGGGCGGACAATTGTTCAAGGAAGCTTGGTTTTCTGACCACTTCTCAATCAATTGGCATATTGATCTCCCCCCTGTGTATCAAGCCCTCAGGGGTTGGGAAGAGGAGCGGTGTGCATGATGCAAATGCAGACAATGCGAGCGCTCACAGAGCGCTCCATCAAACCAAGACCAGAACTGCATAATTACATAATCACCCTCTCACTGTGGAATGTAAAAAAGAGCAAGAGCAACTATTTAGAGCCTCTGGCATGAAAAGAGCAATGACTATAGCTAATAGAACTGATAGTAATCCTCTGCTGACAGCAGACACTCAGAGAAAATCACACTCCATAGGAATGAATGCGAGTCGACGCAAAAGAATACGTCCGGTTGAAACAAGCAGAGAGGTGGTGCGCTCTGTCAGTGGAGTGCAGAAACACTGATGATATAAATGCAGTCTTCCCACTCCAATGATTTCATTCTGATGACATTGGTAATTAGCCAACGAAAGCTTGATTTTTAATAAAACTGTTTTAGTTTTCTACCTTATCAGTGTTTTGATTTCTTGTTTTCATTTATGTGTGTGTGTGTATATGTATATATATGTGTGTGTGTATATGTGTACAGTATACACACACACACATATATATACATATATGTATGTATGTATGTATGTATGTATGTATGTATGTATGTATGTGTGTGTGTATCCAAAAACTGGAATTTACTTCCATTATGGAAAGTAAAGTTTCCATTATGATCATAAGTCAAGGATTTCCTGAAATATGTATTTATTTGTCATAACATTTTTCAGAATGTCACATTTTGAATGTAACATTACTCCTTTCTTCCTCTTCCCCCTACCCACTTCCTTTATGAATACATATCACAAATATGTATTAAACTTTATTCTTTATTTTTAGTTTATTTCTCGAATTAAATCATACCGATTTAATTACTCTCCATTTTTTCAAGTGATCAGTATTTTTCCCATTGAAATGAATTTTATATTTGACTGAATCTGAAAAGGCAACACAAACCATACCATTACACAAAAATTCTATGGCTCTTATAACTACTAAATCTTACAATATATAGGCTCAGTTCTCTTCTTTCTAAACTTATATAAATGTACAATATATCATATATCCACTTGTATATAATAGTTAAGGCACCAGGCTAGAAATTAGGAGACTGTGAGTTATAGTTATGCCATTGACTCTCTTTTAGTCAGTCCTAGGAAGCAGGCAAAAGCAAACCACTTTGGAATTCTTGCTTAAAAAAACTGCAGGGACTTGTCTATGTAATCATGAAGAGTCAACACTCCTTTGAAGGGACAAACATTATTTTTTTAAAAAAATATAATAATAATATATATCAAATTACATCTTTATAATCATGTTCTGTTCTAAGGTTTTTTAATATTCAATAGCTCTTTTGCAGACTTGTACATATAAACACAGACATAGTAATTATGATAACAAATCAAATCAGTTTATTACAGCCCTAAGTCCAAATACAATAAAATATATCATAGTAGAATATGAAGCACAATAAATATAATAGGATATAAAAATAATTAAGAACAGATGAAATGAAATAGAATGAAAAAATAATGTTGTGGGTTTTGTACAGATGGTAGCACAAAATTGGGAGGCCTGGAAAGATATTTTTGACTTCTGGTATGCATAAATGAAGGTCTCAGTAAAGGAGAATATTTGTAGCTCATGGTTGGTGTTACATACCAAACCCGCGGGAGCTGTCAAGCTCCGCGGAAAAACCCCGACCCGGCAGCCGTTGACAGTTGACAGCTGTCAAAAGGCTGCCGGAAGAAGCAACGCATGCGCACAAGCTAGCGAGCAGCTTTTGACAGTGACAGCTGTCAAAAGCGCCGCTGATAGCATTCACGCAGGCGCCCAGGCTTACCCAGCTGTCCGCCACGCGAACTATCAGCTAGCGGGTTCTCAACCAGGTCCTCCAGCCAGCCGGCTGCCCAGCTGGCAAGTCCCCCAGCAACTAAGCAAACACCGCCCCCGGGAGCTGTCAGTCTGCCGGGTGTCTATTGGCTGCCGCCCTAGCGGCGGGAAAAACACAGTTCACTGATTGGTTACAAGTTTGACAGTTCTCTCTATAAAAGCCGGGTTTCGCGCGCCTGTCAGCTGTTCGGAGCTGAAGCCAAATAAACATCTGAACCTGCCTGCCGACTCCCTCTCGTCTATCGTCGAACAATTCACCTGGCAACGAGGATGGGATCCTGGTACTACAGAGCTGATTCTTGAGCTAAGTCACACTAGAAGGAGTTCCGATCCCTCCAGCTGTTAGTCACTGCTGAAGTCACTTTTCCTGAGGGCAAAGGAACCCTTCTGCAGCTTGAACAGTATCAAGGACCCACGTCATGGCAAACTTAGGCCACATCAGGGAGTTCGATGTCCAGCATCCCAAAGGATGGGAATCGCACTGGGGGCAGGTCGAGGGCTACCTCGTTGTCAACAAAATAACGGAGGACCGTCACAAAGCCGCGGCTCTACTGTGCCTCAGTGGCCCGGCCGTCTACGACATCGCCGTCGGTCTCTGCAGCCCGGACTCCATCGCGACAATCCCCTACGCCGAGCTAACTGACCGCCTCAGCAAACATTTCATGCCCCGGCGGTCTGAATTATATTGGCGGCTTCACTTCGCCCGCCGTCGCCAGCAGCCCGGCGAAGCTTCCACGGCATTCATCGCGGGGGTGCGGCATGCCGCCCGCAGATGCCATTTCCCGGACCTGGAAGACCGCATCAGGGATCAAATCATCACCGGTCTTTCAAACGAACGGCTTCAGCGGAAATTGGTGGCCAAGCCCACTATGGACCTCGCTGAACTCACGCTTGAAATCATGGCATATGAGGACAGCCACTGTGAGGTCTCGCCAATGCGCAGGGATGGCCCCAATGTGTCAGTCCATCAGGCCTGGGAGACAGCCAGAGACACCCAGGAGGCCGGCGTCGATGCCATCATACCTCGATTCAACAGGATGGTCGCCGACCAAGAGAGGAACCGCAGACCTGCCAGGCCAGGGGGTGCCGGGCAAAGACCCATCTCCACGGGGCCCAAGACCAAGTGTGCCAGCTGCAGGGGTGCCCACGCCAGGGCCACTTGCCGGTTTAGGAACGCCAAATGCCATGGGTGTGGGAAGACCGGGCATATCCGCTCTGCATGCCGCAGCCAGAACCGGGAGACCCTCCACGAACTTGAGGCGATTCCGGCAGGTAGGACCCAAAAATCCCCCCCTGCCCAAAAAACCTCCCAGCCCTCCGTATTATCTATCCTCGCCACACAGGAAACTGCAGCCATTCACCTTCTACAACCCAAAATCAAAATTTGGGTCAAAATTCAGGGAATCCCGTGTGAGATGGAGGTGGACTCAGGTTCCTCCGTCTCCATAATATCCGGGGACACTCTCCGGGAAATCGGCTCTAAAAGCAGACGCCGCATTCCCCTGCAGCCTTCCAAAGTTTTACTCGCAGATTTCCAGGGGGCCGCCATTAAACTAAAGGGACAGGCCAAATTAAAAGTGGAATTTAAAGAGTTCAAAGGGTACCTACCAGTCCAAATTGCTGAAAACAATCAAGAAAACAACCAAGCTCAGAGAGTGCCAAGGGTACTCTGTTTAGAGTTCTTATATAAGGAGTAGCATAGTAATATGAGTTTCTATTGAGCCATCACCATATGGACATAACTCAAGTTACATAGGAGTACCCTTAAAAGATCCAGAAAGGAGTAGTGAGGGCAATGCACCCAGCCGGCTAAAGTGAAGACCTGACAAAATTTCAGAATCATAATGGATGATAAAAAGGAGGCTGCAGCAAACCATTTTTGCAGGAATATAATAAATATTGGGGTAGCATCTTTCTTGAATTTGTTTGAGATCTACAGTATATACTGAATTTGTTGTTTCAGAGCAGTTCTAGCATCATCAAAATGTCTGAGAACAGAAGTTTCCATAGAGAAATCCAGTGAATGAATTTTATCTAGGGCTTTTTGACATCAGGCTGATTTAAAACAATCTCTAAATACTGTGGGGCCAAACTTATAGGAAATAGAAGTAACTTTAGCCAGAAGGTAATAAGAAACCATGGCATAGGGTCCAATGAGACTATACCTACCTCTACATGTAAGATGGCATTTTGGGAACCATTAGTGTAGCTTGAATAAACTTATTTTGAATAGTTTCAAGAATGTGAAGCTTTTACAATTATAGATGAAAATTTAGTAAAACAAATTAGAGATTTAAATTGTGCACATATAAAGAGGATATATAATGTTTTAATTGAATTGGACTCGGAAATGGAATTAGTTAAAGATTGTATGATAAAGTGGGCACAAAACATACAGGAACCAATTCCGTTGGATACTTGGGAGGTAATCTGGATCAGAAATGTTAAATTTACTCAGGCTCAAAATTTAAGAGAAAATTTTTATAAAATGTTTTATACAGTAGATGGCATTTGGATCCCAAAAAGTTGTCTAACATGTATCCTAACCTACAGTCTAAATGCTGGAGATGTGGCAGTTTAGATGCTACTTATTTTCATATGTGGTGGACTTGTAGAAATATAAAAACTTTTTGGATTAAAATTTGGTGGAACATTCAAAAGATTTTTAAGAGAAAGATAAAGTTTTCTCCACAATTGTTTTTATTGGGTATTTTTGTAGATTGTGATACTAAAGAAATCAATTTGATGTTGAACTTGATAACAGCAGCACGGTTACTGGTGGGACAATATTGGAAGAAGGATAGTTTGCCTACAATAGAAGAATGGGTACTTAAGGTATCGAATCTTGCAGAAATGTCTAAGATTTCTGCTTATTTGAAGGTTCACTGGCAAGAAAGATATATTTCAGTTTGGAGGAGATGGATAGATTATATCCAGAATAAATATGGGACTAAAAAGTTCCATTTAGCTTATGAGTAGATTTTAGATTGTTATTAACTTTAGTATTAGTATTGATTATATTTTTGTTTAAGTTATTATCATTATGTTTTTAATAATTTGAATGTATCAATGTTAAAGGAGAGTTAAAGCACATTATGAATTTGGTTAATTTTATAATGGATAATTTTAGTTAGAATATGATTATTATATCTATGACCCTGTATTCAGCTCTGGGAAGTGGGGGGGGAGGGGGGTGGTTTGGGGTGGGTGGGTTTTGGGGATATGTATTGTAAAAAAATTTTTTGTAAAACTCTTTAATAAAAAAAAAAGAATGTGAAGCTTTGCGAAAATAAATTTGAGAGTCATAAAGAAGCCAGGGATATAATGAGCTCCTTTTAAGTAATAAAAGTAATTTTAGAAAATGTACAACTTAAAATAGTTGTAGAAGTAACCTCTGCAACACTTGCCCAACAAAGAAAAAAAAAGAACATTCCAGGAAACTGCACTCCAAAATATTTATAGATATACACCTGTTCAATAGTTTTTGTTCAGAAATAAAATTATGCAGAATAAAACTAGTGTCTTTTTGTCAGATCTGCCCCAGTCAGGTCTCTTAGGAAAGAAAGACCCTTGACTCCATGTGGGTGAAGTATAGATTTTTTTACTAAAGTCTGCTGGCTGCAGTAAAGTCAGGCTAGAACTAAATTTCTTGCACAAAAAATTATAAATTTTCCCCCTCATCCCAGCTCTCCCTCCATGACCAGTTTGTCCTAAGCCAATGAAGAGCCAAATAAGTGTTTTGAGAATGCTGAGATGTTTGGAGTAGTCCACATTCCAGGGTATGTTGCCTTGAGTACTGGCACAAACTGGTTCCGGGCTTCCCTTGGTCTTCATCAAGCTATCATCCCCCTCCCTATTTCCCAACACATCCCCATACACATTTATTGCACATTTATCATTCACCTCCACACTCCATCCCTCCTAGCTTTTGATGGCAGAATGCCAGTGAGGTGCCAAACTGAAGATGACAGACCTGACATACTGCTCCCCTTAACAGAGATGTTAGTCTTGCAGAGGAAAGAAGAAGTAGGGGAAGACACACATGAAAACACATAATTAAAGCAGTCATCGAGATTTATCTGGGTATTGTTCGTGGAACTTTTTAAGCAGTTTAGATGCTTCAATGTATTCTGAATTCCCCCTTTCAGTTTCAGAGGGAGGGAAGTACATGCCTAAGTGTTTTGGGTAATTCGAGTTCCACAGTTACTGGGTTACTAACTTTTAGGATAGGGAAAGGACCAACATACTTCAGACCCAGTTTTTTGGAAAGTTGTCTCGATTGCAGGTATTTAGTGGATAAATAGACCTTGTCCCTGATTTTGGTCTTTTGGATTCATGCGCCTTTTGTCAGCTTGTTTTTTATTTGCTTCCCTCACCCCCTCCAGAGCTTTTCTCACTACCAGCCAGGTATTTTATAGTTGGTTAATACATTCTTTTAAGGAGGCAGTCAAGGGGATGGCCTGGGGCAGCTTAGGGATAGATACAAAATCCTGCCCCCTGGCCATCTTAAAAGGAGTGAATCCAGTACTACTGTGTATTGAGTTATTGTAAGCACCTTCAGCGAAGGGAAGATCTGCCCAATTGTCCTGTTGATAATTAATATAACACCTGAGGTTCTGCTCCAGGACCTCATTCATATGTTCACAGGCTCCATTCATTTCCAGATGATGTGAGGAACTAAGCCCCTGGGTGGTCCCCAAAAGTTTTAAAACCTCTTGCCAAAATTGTGAAGTGAAGTGAACTCTGTGATCCAAGATTATTCTTTCTGGGGCTCCATGCAGTCTATAGATGTGCTGCACGAACAATTTGGCTAAAGTGCAAGTGGAGGAGATTTTTTGACAGGGCACAATATGCACTTGTTTGGAAAATAAATCCGTTTTCACCAAAATCACAGTGTTTTCTGAACTCTTGTGTAATCCGTTGAGATCTCTTTCCTTGGGGCTTTGGGTTCCACCACTGGCTGAAGGAGTCCTGGTGTTTTCCTTTGCTGCCTTTTGGTGGAGGCACAGACAGGTAGCTAGCTACACAGCTCTCTCTGTCTTTCTTTAGTGACAGCCACCAAAACTGGCACTTAACCAAGTGAAAGGGTTTGACAAAGCCAAAAAGCCCCATTACTTTTGAATCATGGCTTTTCTGCAAGACCATTTGTTGTTGACTTTCAGGAATGTAAAATCTGGCTCCCACCCAAGCTAAGCCACCCTGCATCATGTATTCGCCTTTATGTATTTGGAACCACTTGTCTTTCTCCAGTGCCAACTGGATTTTTAGCTTAGCTTGCACTCTGGTGGTGACTGGAGCTGCCAATTGCCAGGATGGGATAACTGATGTAATTGCCTCCAGCTTTGAACTGTTAAATTGTGGCAATCTGGACAGGGCATCTGCTAGGAAATTCTTTTCCCCTTGGAAGATTCCGCAGCATGAAATTGAATCAGTTAAAGTATTGAGTCTAGTGGACTTGCTTGGGTGACAATTTCTGGGGAGTCTTTAAGGCTTGTAAGTTTTTTATGGTCAGTTCACATCTCAGAAGGGGTTTTTCACCCTTCCAAGAAGTGCCTCCAGGTTAAGAGCACTCAGTACACTGCATACACTTTCTTTTTCCAACCTGCCCACCTACATTCAGTTTCTGTAAACTTTTTTGAAGTATAAGCACAGGGCTACAGGACCCACTGCTCATTTTTCTGCAGGAACACTACCCCCACATCATTAGCATCTGCTTGAATGACAAAGGAGCCATTAGGGTCTGGGTTTTTTAGTACCAGTTCTGCCATGAAAGGTGCTTGAGGTTTTTTGAATGCTGCTTGGGATTCCATTGTCCATTTGTCCCCTCCCTTTTCATCTTGAGTAGGTTGGTGATGGGGAGGGTTATCTGGACAAATGATGGGATGAATTGGCAGAAAGGTTTGTGAACCCTTTGTGAGCTTTGTAGTTGTTTCCAGGTGGTGACTACACTTTCTTGGGGTTCATTTCTATTCTTCCTGGAAAATGTGGTATCCCAGATAATTAATTTTACTTGGGTGGAATTCACATTTGGTCAGTTTGGCATAGAATTGCACTGCTCAGAGCTTTTTGAGCACAGCCCTAACTAATTTTATATGCTCCACCATAGTCTTGGTATAGCTTAAAACAGGGCTTTTCAACCAGTGGTACGCGTACCACTGGCGGTACGTGAGCACCTGGCTGGTGGTATGCGGTGTCACCTTCCTCCCCCTGCCCCCCCCTGCTCTGCTCCTTCTCAGCTCACTTGCTGCCAGAAAATATGCTGCTTGGCAGAGGCCCTGCCCTCCCCAGGGACTTCTTGTGCAGCAACTGGATTAACCTCTTTTCATGTGGGATCCATGTCATCCTTCCCCCCCTCTTCTTACTTTACAAGCAAGCGTGAGCCTGAAGGGGAGAGAGCCATCCACTCCCTTGGCAGGTAGGTGTTTGAGACCACTTGCATCTCAGCCCTGACCACCAACCTCAGAACCACCTCCTCCTTCTTTGCCCCCTTCTCTTTCCCTCTCTATTGCTTCTTTTCCTCCCCGCCCCGCAAGCTTGCGATACCCCTCATGGCCCTCACATTGCCTCCCGGGGCTTGAGACTTTTCCCCCTCTCCTTTTCCTGAGGTGCCCAGCTTTATGGAGGGTGAAGCAAAGTGGCCAGATGGTGCGCGCCCTCCCCAAAGACTTATCCCACGGCAGCAGGTGGGAATCGAGGCTCACGTTTGTTTTGCTGATGTGTGCCAGGCAAAGCCATCAGAACGTGGGTATGGAGAGAAAAACACACCTGCCTGACTCCTTCCCTCCCACTGCTTCACAGAAACCCAATCACACACTCCTGCACAGCTCACTTTCTTGTTTTCTGCTTGCTTTCTGCAAGCAAGTTAACTGGGCAGGAACACAGATCAGCCTGTGCAACTACAGCTGAGCTGCACTGAGAAACCCAATCACACACTCCTGCGCAGCTCACTTTCTTGTTTTCTGCTTGCTTTCTGCAAGCAAGTTAACTGGACAGGAACACGGGATCAGTCTGTACAACTACAGCTGAGCTGTGCTGAGAAATCCAATCACACACTCCTGCGCAGCTCACTTTCTTGTTTTCTGCTTGCTTTCTGCAAGTAAGTTAATTGGGCAGGAGCGCGAGATCAGCCTGTGCAACTACAGCTGAGCTGTGCTGAGAAACCCAATCACACACTCCTGCACAGCTGACTTGCTTGCAGAAAGCGAGCTAGCGAGATTGCCGGGAGCCAGGGTCCAAAGGATTTGTGCGACCTGTCTGAGAAGGTGAAATGCCACCGCGTCTCCTCCCTGCTTTGCATGGAGCAAGCCTGACAAAATACAGGGCTGTAATTTGTCTGAAAGTTGGTGGAAGGATTTGGCTGGAGGGCGGAGGAGACGGGAGAGGACCGGGGCTCAGCAGGTCTTGGTGAGGGTGTGTGTGTGTGTGTACACACAAATATATAAATACATATGTATATGTACACACACACACACACACACACACACACATTTCTCTTCCCTCCTCCCGCCACCTTGGTTCTGCGCTGGATCCTACATTTTGGCTTTTCTAGACAGTCTTAGCAGCCTTTTGTTTGCTTCCTAAAAACCGGAGGGTGGGTGGGGGTAGAAGCAGCAGGAGGTGCGTGGAAAGATAGGAGTAAGGAATTTGGACATAATGTTCCAGGGAGCCTCTTAGCTGCGCTGGTCCTCCCCTCCTCCTGTACCATCTTTTGGATGCAGAGAAAATGCCAGAGTTCAAGGCAAAATTAATATCAGGAGCTAGTAAGTTTTTCTTTTCTTCCTGTGAACAATCCACTGCCTAATTACTAAAATCAAACAGAGAACTTGCAGAGATGGGAGAAGAAGAAAGAAAACTTGTTTGATTCCACTATTAATGGGTAGATTTAATGGTTTGTAGTGGTTAGGACGCCCATTGCAGTGAATGGTGATTGGGAAGCCTTCTGTCTTTGCTTTGGCTTCATGATTTGAGCCCGAACCGAAAGACGCATTCTCCAACCGGCTCTTCCTTCCCCTCCTCTGGGCTGGGTTGCAATCTCGCCCCCTGCTTCTGTGTTTCCTCCTTTCCCCTCCCTTGCAGAAAAAAAGGAAAGGCAAGTGTTGGGGGAGGGGTTTTCCCCACCGCTCCTTTTGCAAATAGGAAATCTTGTGGGTCTCCTCACGAGGAAGGAACCCCGGATGGGGAGCAAGCCAGGGAAAGAGTGTGTGTGTGTGTGTGTGTGTGTGTGTGTGTGTGAGAGAGAGAGAGAGAGAGAGAGAGAGAGAGAGAGAGAGAGAGAGAG
>JAKJMR010017462.1:223034-247229 GCA_024449315.1 Daboia siamensis | reverse complement strand
GTTTCCTGCCTGAGCAGGGGGTTGGACTAGATGACCTCCAAGGTCCCTTCCAACTTTATTATTATTATTATTATTATTATTATTATTATTATTATTATTATTATTATTATTATTATTATTATTATTATCAAAACATGTTCATGAAATCTCTGAAATTTGAAAGAATAATTCTGAGGTCCTCAAGAATTATTAATGTACCAGGATCTAGGAATGGGGGTTAAGGATAAAACACTACAATCTCTTACAATTTCCATTTAGTGTAATCAAATCATAAGAAATTTCTATAAATCTTTCTTACTGGTAGTAGTAGCAACAGACAGTACTGAAAATATCTTTAGGAAGATGTGGAAAAACTGTGTTCAACTCTCCACTCAATTACTCAGCTTTTGCATTCAAAGACATAGTTTAAAACTTAACTGCTGCTTTTTCGCCAGCACTTTTTTCCCAACAGTGTTTTGGTAGCTTGAATATTTTCTTATTTTAATCCCATTTATATCCCGCCCTTCTCCGAAGACTCAGGGCGGCTTACAATCTAAGCACAAATCAAATGTGCTTAGCAATAGCCTTCATTCTATGTATATGCCTGCTTATTAGGGCTTTCGCTGCCCCCCCAAGCGGCATTTTTACAAAGTCAGTTTATTGTCCCCAACAATCTGGGTCCTCATTTTACCTACCTCGGAAGGATGGAAGGCTGAGTCAACCTTGAGCCTGGTGGGATGCAAACCTGCAATAATTGCAGGCAGCTGGTGTTACTTAAGGAGGCATTAGCCCACTGCTGCACCAAGGCTCTATAATATATTTGGAGAATGATGACCTAGTAAATTCTACTGAATTTTGGCATAGTAACAAATGTACCTGGTGTTGTAGACAGAATTGTCAGTTTAAAGAACATTTTTAAAGTTCCTAGGTCAGGACTTTTCAACCAGTGGTATGGGTACTACCTGTGGGACATTGGCACCTGGCAGGTGATACACAACCATCCTAGAAAAGTGGTAGAAGGGGAGGGGAATGAGCTGAGCTGGTGGCAGCACTGCACAAGCCTGAGCAAGAGATGGCTGGAGCTACAAGGCTGTCAGGACTCAGTGGAAGTGCCAGGATCAGCGCTTCTTTGGGGCTGTCAGGGCTCAGTGGAGCTCGGCATTGATCCTGGTGCTTCTGAGCCCAAAAGAAGCGCCGATCAGCTGGAATGTTGCAGCATCTCCAGGGTCTTGTGATTCAGATGCTTGACAACTGATTCATATTTATTATGGTCACAGTGTCCCAGAGTCATGTGAAGTGACCAAAACCTGCTGCAACCACCCGCAGACAGCTGGAATAAAAACCGAACACCCCACCACCACTGCCAATTCTCAACAGAAATGCTCACAATAATGAAAACCTCAGGAGGAAGAGCACTGCCGGGCGGGCAGGCAGGTGACTTGCTCGGCTGTGGCTTGGGGGGCACTTTTTTCAGTGCCATTGTAACTTTTAACAGTCACTAAGCAAACTGTTGTAAGTCGAAGACTACCTGTACTTCATCACTTTTTTCCTTTTTTTTTTTTGGTCATCAAGTTTTTGACACCTTGCTAAGCAACTGGTGGTACTTGGATGTTGCCATATTCTAAAAGTGGTACAATGGGTGAAAAGGTTGAAAAGCCCTGGCTTAAAATATCATCCAAATAGACCAGAATCAGAATCAGAATAGAGCTGGAAGAGATCTTTGAGGTCTTCTAGTCCAACTGCCTGCTCAGGCAGGAGACCCTATACCATTTCAGACAAATGATTGTCCAGTCTCTTCTTAAAAACCTCCAGTAATGAAACACCCACAACTGATGGCAAGCTGTTCCAATGGTTAATTGTTCCCACTGTTAGGAAGTTTCTGCTTAATTCCAGGTTGATTCTTCCTTGATTAGTTTCCATCCATTGTTTCTTGTCCTGCCCACTGGCACTTTGGAAAATAAGTTGACTCCCTCCTCTTTAAGGCAACCTCTCAAATATTGGAATACTGCTATCATGTCCCCCCCAGTCCTCCTTTTCTCTAGACTAGCCAAACCCAAATCCTGCAACTATTTATCATATGTTTTTTTTCCTCCAGGCCTTTAATCATCTTAGTTGCTCTTCTTTGAACTTTTTCCAAGTCTCAACATCATTTTGGTAATATGGTTACAAAAACTAGATGCAGTATTCCAGGTGTGGTCTTACTAAGACTTTATAAAGCAGTACTAATACTTCACATGATTTTGATTTTATGCCTCTGTTTATGTAACCAAGGATTGTGTTAGTTTTTTTGGCTTCCACCGCACACTGCTGGCTCATATTTAAGTGATTGTCCACTACAACTCCAAGGCCTCTCTCACAGTTACTGTTTTCAAGCCAGGTTTCACCTAATTTGTACTTGTACCATTGGTTTTTACTGCCAACGTATTTAATTTAATTTAATTTAATTCAATTTGTATACCGCCCTTCTCCCGAAGGACTCAGGGCGGTGAACAGGTAACAAATGTCAAAAAACCCAAAATACAGAAATTAAAAACAAATTAAACCCTAGTGCCCAGATACAGAAAATAAATAACATTGAAACAATAATTAAAACCCAAAACCCATCAGACCAGACCGGCTTGTTCAAACAAATAGGTTTTTAGATCACGTCGGAAGGAGCGAAGGTCGGGAGCCACCCGGAGCTCAACCGGTAAATGGTTCCACAGGTCAGGCGCACCCACAGAGAAAGACCTCCCCCTGGGGGCCACTAGTCGGCATTCTCCACAGAGAAGGATCTTCCCCTGGGGGCCACCAGACAACATTCTCTAACCAGTGGCACCCTGAGGAGGCCCTCTTTGTGGGAGCGCACTGGGCGGAGGGAAGATAATGCCAGCCGCAGGTGCTCCCTAAGGTATTCCGGACCCATGCCATGTAGGGTTTTGTAGGTCATTACCAGCACCTTGAATCTCACCCAGAAGGCAACCGGAAGCCAATGCAGCTCACGGAGTAGAGGTGTAACATGGGAGTATTGGGAGACCCCCAACACAACTCGCGCGGCTGCATTCTGTACCAGTTGGAGCCTCCGAGTGGTCCTCAAGGGCAGCCCCATGTAGAGAGCATTGCAGTAGTCTAACCGAGAGGTCACGAGCGCATGAGTGACTGTATGCAAGGCATCTCGTTCTAGATAGGGCCGCAACTGGCGCACCAGGTGAACCTGGGCGAAGGCCCCCCTAGTCACAGCTACTATATGATCTTCTAAAGAAAGTTGTGAACCTAGGAGGACTCCCAGGTTGCAAGCCTTATCTACAGAGGGTAATAAAACTCTGCAGCAAGTGGGAGATCAGATTTCTAACCTAGGGCTTTTCAACCAGTGGTACAGGTACCACCTGTGGTACATTGGCACCTGGCAGGTGGTACGTGACCATCCTAGAAAAGTGGTAGCGGGGGAGGGGAATGAGCTGAGCCAGTGGCAGCACTGCACAAGCAAGAGATGGCTGGAGCTGCAGGGCTGTCAGGGCTCAGTGGAAGCCCCAAGATCAGTGCCACTTTCCAGCTGATTGGCACTTCTTTGGGGCTGTCAGGGCTCAGTGAAAGTGCCAGGATCAGCGCCAGGCTCCAGCTGGAACTTGGTGCTGATCCTGGGGCTTCTGCTGAGCCCAGAAGAAGGACCGATCAGCTGGAATATTGCAGCATCTCCAGGGTCTTGTGATTTACATTTAGATGCTTGGAACTGATTCATATGTATGATGGTCACAGTGTCCCAGGGTCATGTGAAGTGACCAAAACTTGCTGCAACCACCCAGTAGATGGGGGGAATAAAAAGCAAACACACCCTCACCCCACCTCCACTGCCAATCCTCAACAGAAATGCTCACAACAATGAAAACCTCGGACAGGAGGAAGAGCGCCACCAGGCAGGCAGGCAGGTGTCTTGCTTGGCTGTGGCCTGGGGGGCACTTTTTTCAGTGCCATTGTAACTTCAAACAGTCACTAAGCGAACTGTTGTAAGTCGAGGACTACCAGTACTTCATCACTTTTTCCCTTTTTTTTAATCAAGTTTTTAACACCTTGCTAGGCGACTGGTGGTACTTGGATGTTGCCATATTCTAAAAGTGGTACAATGGTTGAAAAGGTTGAAAAGCCCTGTTCTAACCAACGTAGCTGACAACTCTGTCATCCAAAAGGTAGAGAAGGGAACTAGAGGAAAAGCTACACTAGACCTAATTCTTATTAATAGAGAAGAAGTGATAGAGGGATGTGAAGTTGCCAGAACTTTGGGAGAAAGTCATATTAGAATTCAAAACAATGCAAACACAAGCAATAGAATATAATCCAGCCAGTGTCTTCAAAAGAGCTGATTTTAACAAACTTAGAGAATCTAAGAAAAATTCCATGGATGAAAATCCTAAAGGAGAAAACATCTCACTTCCCACAAAAAATGTAGGAAACACTGAAACACTGAAAAATATGATAATAAAAGCTCAGACCAGGTAAGACCATTGAAAAATAAAAACAAAAAATCCAAGAAGAAACCAGCATGGTTGCACAAAGATCTCTGATAAACTGAAAGACAAAAAGAATAAGTACATAAAATTGAAAGAGGAACACATAACTAAGGCACAATATCAGCAGATTGATGGAATCTGCAAAGATGAAATCAGGAAAGCAAAGGCTCAGAATGAACCAAGATTTATAACTGGCTGACAAAAATATATCTCTTTGGGTGTGAAAAGGGGAATGGAATGTGCCAGGCACCATCTGCCTTATCTCCACTCCATTGCAAGATCTGGTGAAGCACCCATTAAGAAGTGTCTTTATAAGATCCTGCCTCGATTACTCCTCCCAAGAAAGCAGAAATCTTGAAAGAGGCATTGTTTCAAAAGGAACTTTTATTGAGAGATAGTGATAGCAAGAGAGCAAAACAAGATCTAAAGTTTTCCCACATGAATTGCTACATTAAAATTTTCATTTCACAAAAATCCCACCCCAAAGTCCAACTGTCCATTTCACATCCAGCAAATCTACAGGTATGAAGTTGTTATGGGAACTGGAGCTGATAAGAGACAGTTCCCAGGTGCTTCACCCTATCGCACATTGGAGTGGAGATAAGTCAGATGGCCTCTGGCACATTCCATTCCCTTTTTCACACCCAAACAGATGCATCAAAGTTGAGGAAGAACAAAATAGTGGAAGTATAGCTACAAGCCTCACTTTCAGCAGAGTAAAACCTCCCTCCCCCCACTAGAATGGCAATATTGAAGGGGTTTCTGACAGTCTCTTTAATTCCAGGTTGCTTCATTCTTTGATTAGTTTCCAACCATTCTTTTTTGTCCTGTCTTCTAATGATCTGGAGAATAATTTGAGCCACTCTTCTTTATGGCAGCCCCTCAAATACTGGAATACTGCTATCATGTCACCCTTATTTCTTCTTTTCTTTAGACTAGCCAAACCCAAGTCCTGCAGCTGTTCTTCATATGTTGTAGTCTCCAGACCTTTGATCATCTTAGTTGCTCTTCTCTGAATTTTTTCCAAAGTCTCAACATCTTTTTTGTAGTATGGTGACCAAAATTGATTGCAGTATTCCAGGTGTGGTCTTACTAGGGTTTTATAAAGTGGTACTAATACTTCATGTAATCTTGATTCTATGCCTCTGTTTATACAACCCAGGATTTTATCAGCTTTTTTTGACTGCTGCTGCACACTGTTGGCTCATATTCAAGTGATCATCCACTAGGATTCCAAGATCCCTCTCACAGTTACAGTTTTTAAGCCAGGCCTCACCTAACCTGTTCTTATACCTTTGATTTTTCCTGCCTAAATGTAAAACTTTGCATTTCTCCACATTAAAGTTCATTTTGTTGTATAGGGCCCATTGTTCAAGTTTCTCAAGATCTTTTGGATTCCGAGCTTGTCTTCTGGGGTGTTGGCTATTCCTGCCAGTTTAGTGTCATCTACAACTTTGATGAATTCCCCTTCTATTCCCTCATCTAAGTCATTTATGAAGATATTGAAGAGTACTGGGCCTAAGACGGAACCTTGTGGTACCCTACTGCTTACTTCTCTCCATGTGGATGTAATACCATTGAGGACTATTCATTGAATACGATTTGGCAGCCAGCTACAACTCCATCTGGTGGTGATATTCTCTATTCCACCTGTCTAGCTTATCAAAGAATGAAATAAGATTGGTTTGGCATGATCTGTTTTTAACAAACCCATGCTGGCTACTAGTTATAATTTTGTTTGCTTTTAGATGTTCGCAGATCTATTTTTTGATGCTCTTTTCCAGGATTTTCCCAGGTATTGATGTTAGACTGATTGGTCTTTACTTTTCTGAGTCTGTTCTTTTTTCTTTCTTGAAGATGGGAGCAACATCAGCCCTTTTCCAATCATCAGGTACTTCCTGGTGTTCCAGGATTTTTGAAAGATATGGTGCAATGGTTCTTTGATAACATCTGCCAGCTCTTGCAGAACTCTAGGATATAATTTGTCAGGTCCCAGTGATTTATATTCGTCAAGGTCAGATAGGTGTTATCTTACCATTTTCTTGATTATTTTAACTTTGTTTCTAGTTTGTCTTTTGCAGTACTTTCCCCCCCCCCCCTATGTTGCAGTATAATTTCTTTTTGTGTGAAGACTGATGCAAAGAATGAGTTAAGCAGCTCTCCTTATTCCCTACTGTCTGTTACTTCCTTGCCAACTTCTCTCTTTAGTTGACCTACAGTTTCCTTGACTCTTTTCTTGTTACTAATATGTTGAAAGAAACTTTTTTATTGTCCTTGATTTCTGTTGCAAGTCTTTCTTCATTCTGAGCCTTTGACTTCATCTTTGCATATTCTGGCTATCTGCTGATAATGAGCCTTAGTTATTTGTCCCTCTTTCAATTTTTTTTACTTGTCCTTTTTGTCTTTCAATTTGTCAGAGAGATCTTTGTGCAGCCATGCTGGTTTCTTCTTGATTTTTTTCTTTTCTTTTTCAGTGGTATTGCACTGGTCTGGGCTTTTATGATTGCATTCTTCAGTTTCCCATGCTTCTTGAGTTGTTTTCCCCTTTAGGATTTTCATCCATGGAATCTTTCCTAGGTTCTCTCTGAGTTTGTTAAAATCAGCTCTTTTAAAGTTTAAGATAGTGGTTGGATTATTTTCTATTGCTTGTGTTTGCATTATATTGAATTCCTGTATGATGTGGTCACTTTCACCCAGGGTTCTGGCAACTTCAACTCCCTCTATTGCTTCTTCTCTATTACTAGGAATTAGGTCCAGTATAGCTTTACTTCTAGTTTCCTCTTCCACCTTATGGATGACAAAGTTGTCCACTAGGTTGGTTAGATCTCTCACTGACTGTTTGATCTCTCACTCACTGCAGAGTTGGTCTCCCAGTTGATAGCTGGAAATTTGAAATTTCCCATTACAATCATGGTATGCTTCCTACATACATTTGTTAACTGGTTGACAAAGAGTTCATCTATTTCTTCTGATTGGTTGGGTGGCCTGTAATACACACCCTTGGCAATGTCATTTCCCCCCTTTTATATTGACCCATATACATTCTGGAGGGATTTTATCTTTGATCATGTGCATTTCTGTAGATATGTAGTGTTCTCTTACATATAGTGCAACTCCCCCTACTCTTTTTGTAGAACTATTTCTTTTGAACAATTTGTATCCTTCCATCAATACATTCCAGTCATGGATTTAATCCCACTAGGTTTCTGTTATGCCAACAATATCATACCCACTGTAGTGTACTATTACTTCCAGTTCACCCTGTTTCTTCCCCAAGCTTTTACCATTTGTATATAAGCATTTATGACTTTTATGACTATTCATGGGTATGTCTCCTGCATCTCCTGATTGTTGTTTGAGTTTTGTTTTTTTCTCCTCATCACTCCCTACCTCACTGTTTGATTTGTTTTCTTGGGATTTATGATTGGTTTTGTGTTCTAGAGATTCTATAGATTGGTCACCCTTCTTCATCAATTTTAGTTTAAAGCCCTCCTCATGAGCTGAGCCAGTCTTTTTCCAAGTACAATTTTCCCTGTTTTCGTGAGATGCAGTCCATCCCTTGCCAAGAGTCCTTCGTGTACAAAATGCAGTCCATAGTCCAGGAAACCAAATTTTTCTTGGCTGCACCAACCCTTTATCAGTGGTTTATTTCTAGAATTCTTTTTCCCCTCAATGGGTGTTGGTCTTTCATTGGGAGTACTGATGAGAGCACTATTTGTGCTCCTAGCGCCTTAACATTATTGTCTAGTTGCTTATAATCTCTCAATATTGTGCTCAGGTTCTTTGTTGTGTCATTCGTCCCAGTGTGAAGGAGGAGGAAAGGGTAGTAATCAATGGGCCTAATTATTTTGGTTAGGTTCTCAGCCACATCTTTGATTTTTGCTCCAGAGAGACAACATACCTCCTTGGATTGTATGTCCGGTCTGCAGATGGCTGATTCTGTTCCTTTGAGAATAGAATCTGCTATTACCAACACTCACCTTCCTTTTTTGGTGAGTGCAGTCTGAGGTGCTTTTTTGTTTATCTCAGGTGTGTTTGTTGATGTGACCTTTTTAGGGATATTTGGTGTTGGTTTTTTGCTAGGTGTCCACATTTTGTCTTTGAGGGGGAGGTTGTGGGTCTACATATTTCCATCTAGGGGGAGAAATCAATTTCTCAGTTTTAATGGGGATGCTTTGGTTAGGTAAGATTGGGAGTAGGGGTTTGTTAGATATATGCTTCTTTCTTTGATTTTTGTGTTTCTTTCTATGTGTGACATACCTCCATTTGTCTTCCTCCAAGGGTTTATCAGTAAGGTCAAATCCTCTGGGAGTTATTCATTCATTATTTGGTTTGGTTTGGGTACAACTTCCTTGTGTAGGTTGGAGTTTGGCTAGAGTTGCCTCTAAGTTCCTTATATTTTCCTCTCATAGTTCACATAGTTTACATTAATGCATCTATAATTTGGGTGTTCTTTGGGCATAAGCACATACATGGAACATGTATTGCATACCACAATAGTATCAGTCACTTGCTTGTTGTTTGAAAATCCCCCTTTTTTGGTTGATGGATGTGCTTTGCTGTTAGCCTTGATTCTTCCTTCTCTGTAATTATTTCTTTATTTCTTTTTTCTGCGTGTTTGTGCTTAGTTTTTCTACCTTGTTATTTATTTAACTTTCTTACTATTATGTTAGTTTTATTTATCCTTTTCTTCCTTATATTTTTTAAAGTTTTTAAGCTCCAATTGTTCCCTACCTTATTATTTAAGACTTGCCTTCTTAAGATTTGCCTCTTTATTAATCCTATTATTCCTTGATTTCTAATGTTCCACTCTTGTTCTTATTATTTGCCTATTTATTTAACTTTTATTTTCAGTTCTGTATTTATTTTTATTCTCTACCTGGGTCTTCCCTGCATTTCTGTTGGGACTGCAAACTTAATTGTTGCCTTCACTTCTGCTGCTTGCTGCTCTGGCCTCTTTTGTCTCTGCTCTGGTAAGGCCTTTCTGATTGGCTCAGCTCCGCTGTCTGATCTGCTCCACACAGTTGACCACTCAGCTTTAGAGATCAGAGCTCTCTAACTCGATGTACCTCTGCTGCTGCTGCTGCGTTTCTCCCCTTCGCTGATTCTGCTGCTGCGTTTCTCCCCTCCACAGATTTTACCACCATCAATTTCTCACAGCTACCGGTTCCCTTTGTTGTTGCTCCAGGCCAATGGTGGTGAACCTTTTAGAGACTGAGTGCCCAAATTGCAACCCAAAACCCATTTATTTACCAGCAGGTGCTGGGTGGGTGTGGCTGACTGGGTGGGTGTGGATGCAGTGGTCATGGCCAACTGGGTGGGCATGGCCATGGTAGGTGTGGCCACCTCTATGATGCTTGTGCGGAGGGATGCCTGTGGGGGCCGGGCAGGCTTGGGGGAGATCTGGGGGGTCTCTGTTGGGTGGGGACAGTGGGCTGGAGGCTCATCCTGCAGGGTGAGGCGAGGCGAGGCAGGGTGTGTGTGTCAATTGCTGTGGGGCAAGGCAAGGTGAGGCAGGGCTGCAGTAGCTGCTGCCTAACACCATCAGCCCCCACACAGAGAGAGGCCAGCGAGTGCATGGGGGCTGATGGTGTCTGTCAGCAGCCACAGCCTCCTGCATCATGGCAGCCCTATCGGTGTGGGCAGAAACATTCCCGGGATGGCTGGAAAGGATGGATGGTGCGGGCCCTGTCTACACAGTGGCTCTAACAGGGGTGGTGGTGCTTGACCGGCCCCTTGACCAGCCAACCACACAGGGAAGCAAGAGGTGGTGGCGGTGATGCCTGAATCACCAAGCCCAGCTGGCCGCAGATCTGGAAGCGAAGCTATGCCAACCATCCTTCCACTGGTGGGGGCAGTGGCGGGGAAAGGTGACTGTGGCACACACCCTCCCCTCCCCCCTGCCACCCCACATCATCCTGCATGCACTTCCCAGAGGCTCATGCAGGACTATGTGGCAGCAGTGGCAAAGGGTGGCCACATGCCAGATCCTTCCTTCCCCTGCTGCCACTCCCACCAGTGTGAGGATGGTCGGCAGAGCTTCACATCTGGATCTGCTGCCTGACACTATCAGCCCCTGCACACAGAGGCCAGCAAGCACATGGGGGTGAACTGTGTCCATCAGCAGCCACTTGCCCAGCCTGGGGGCATCCACTCAACAGATCTGATGAGGGTTGCTTCTGCTGTTCCGACTGGTCAACCATGCAGGGAAGCAGGAGGAGGTGGAGGAGCAGCGGGACTCTAGAGCTGCCTCAACTGCTCACTAGCAGCCCAATGAGGCAGTGGATTCACGCACCCACTTCCCCTCCTGCTTCCCTGCATGGCTGACCAGTTGGAGCAGCAACAGAAGCCACCCTCATCAGATCCATTGAGTGGATGTGCCCAGGCCAGGCAAGGGCTTCCTTCCCACCCACCCATAAATTGGTGAGAAGTAAAACCTCTCTTATTATGGCTTAGCTCAAAATAATACTAAAAAAAACCTTTGTTCCCAATAATTTTTTTCCTAGCAGCCCCCCCCCCTCGCCAATGGAAACCAACATCCATTTACTCAGAAGTTGCTCCTCCCAAGCAAAGGCACACAAGCTGGGTTTACACCTTGACCTAGATTTTGGGGGCAGATGGGGGGAATAGCAAGCCCCCGGGCTTGCCTCTCAGGCACCAATGCAGCAAAAGGATTAATGGGCTGCTGCAACACACGTCTTGTTCTGGCTGCTGCTCATGATGGAGCAGTGCCAGGCATCAGGCAGAAGAGTGGAGGCCTGAGCCAGGGGGGTGAATCTCACTCCTTGGGCTGCGAAGCGTAGAGCAATTGGGGGGTGGGGTGCAGACAACACGCAGGCAAGAAAATTGAGAATGAGAAAGACATGGGCAGAAACAGCTCTGGGACAGATGGGGGTCTGGACCCACCTTGGCTGCTCACTAGCAGCCTGAGGCAGTGGATTCATGCACCAGCTGCCCCTCCTGCTTCCCTGCACAGTTGACCAGTCGAAACAGCAGAAGCCACCCCTGTCAGACCCGTCGAGTGGATGAATCCAGGCTGGGCAAGGGCTTCCTTCTGGCTGTCCCAGACCTGTTTCTGCCCACGCTGATGGGGCTTTGTGGCCAGTCTGCCATTATGCAGGACAGCCAGCATGCTGTGGCTGCTGATGGACACTGTACGGCCCCATGCACTCGCTGCCCTCTGTGTGCGGGGGCCGATAGTGTCAGATCTGGAAGCCAAGCTCTGCTGACCACCCTCATGCTGGTGGGGGTAGCAGCGGGTGAAGGCAGGATCTGGCATGTGGCCACCCTTTGCCACTGCTGCCACACATAGTCCCGCATGCGCCTCCAGGATGTGCGTGCATGATGATGTGGGGTGGCAGCAGGGAGGGGATGGTGTGTGTCACAGCCTGGCTGCCCCTCAGCCTGGCCTGTCTAGATTGGAGTATGGGTCTAGACTATTCCTGAATACTGTGACCCACTGATTTGATGCCTCCAACAGTCTCCCTTCTTGTGTGCTGTTCAGTTGCCAGTTTGTTGTTCTCATTTGCCTCTTTTCCAGTGTTGGGCTGTTTAGTTGGGCTCCTGAGCTGGATCTGTCATTCTCTGATGCCGGTTGCTTCCAACTCCATGTGCATCCATTTGTTCATTGCACTCTTATCTGCTGAGATTTTCCTCCTTACTCCAGTTTCTTCTTTTCCTTTATCCTTTCTATCTTCCTTATCTAACTTTCTGCTTCTTTTTCCTTCCTTCCCCCCCTCTTTGTATCTTCCTAGTTTAGTAACTTCTCTCCCTGTGAACTGATACAGCTTCCTATGCTGCCACCAACTTAAATCACAGGCAAACAGCAAGACCAGCATGGCTTCTACAATTGCAGGGTGTGAGTGGGGTGTGGCAGGCAAACAGAGGGGACATGCAAACTGCCCATTCAGTGGAGGTGGAGCCAGCTGTCAAATGGAGTGGCTGTGCTGAGGCACCGCTCCAAATGAGCGTGCTGATTTCACAGCCATTTCTCTGTTCCTGGTGGGTTTTTTTAAAAGCCCCAGATCTCCCGGAGGGAGATTAGAAATGGAGGTGCCCAGCTGAATGGTTCTGGATGGCGGTCCAAACCGCAGAAAGCAGGAAAGCCTCGGAGAAAGCCGGGTGAAAGAGATGGCCCATTGTGGCGGCCGTGAAGAAATGACAGCTGTCAGCTGGACAGAAACAGTGGTGAATCAGCAGGTCAGTGATTCAACTAACCTGGCAGAGTGAGTATTCAGTGAACCTTTGTAAGTGTTCCGGATCATGAAATCATTCTGGAGAATTTCAAAGAAGAGAAGAAAAGAGGGGAAGCCTCAGAGAGAAAGGGGAAAATCATCTGCCCTGTCAGATAGTGGCAACAAGGAGACAGGGGGGAAAAGGGATTTGACCTTAAAGTAACAGACCCACAGGCTGTAAGGATTGGTGAACAAGGGTGGTTTCTTTTTGTGGCTCCTGCAGCAAAGCCAAGAAGAAGAAGCTAAAAAAACACTTGAAGAGTGACAGTGCAGATTGAGCAGAGAGAGCGGACATTTTGAATAAGAACTGACAACCAATTAGCATTAAATGAGGGAAGAGTGACACTCATAAGTTAAGAAGTGAAGTAATTGCTTTAAAAATTTTCTAAAACAAAAGGGATAAACTGTAATTGATTTGAGAACTCAGACCAACAAGAATTAATTGAACATAACTCATTGTATAACTGAATTGGAGGAGGCTAACTAGGAACAAAAGGTTGAATGCCCAAGTAGGGTGAGAAAATTTATTTACTTGTCTTCTTGTTGAATACAATAATACTGTATCTATAACTGCCAAGAGACTGACTGTAAAACCTGGTCTTTATTGCTAATGAACGGAATACTTGTTATAATATTTAGGTAACTTAATGGTTATATTAATGTTACATGCTACTATATAGATAAATTAGGACTGTAGTGGAATATAAACACTTGAAATTGATTAATATTGATTATTGTATATTAGAAGTGTTAGCGTAATAGGTTTCACATTGTGTTAGGAACAAAATATTATTGTTAAGATATAAGGCACTAGTGACTATAACATTGGAAGAATAATACATTCTCCAGGTGTGGTGGAGGGAAAGACAAAGATTGTATATAAGTTGGAGGGTTGATTGATGCCATTTTGAAAGATGACAAGCATCCCAAATTTAACAAGAGTTGGGACTGGAAGAAGGCAGATAACCCAAGCCTCATCGGCAGAATTAAGCAGGAAAGATCCATAGAAGAGATGATGCCATGGGAGAGAGCAGGTTCACTTAAAGACCTACAATCAATGCTACAATCCATGCAAGAGGTTATGCTGAGAAACCACGAGGATCTGAAAAAAGAAATAGGTGAAATAAGGAATGATACTGGAGAACTTAAAGAGAAGATGGGAGCAATGGACTGAAAATGTGAATCTTTCCAACAACAAATATTGGAATATGAACAGAAATTATTAGAAATGGAAGACAGAATGAATAAGGAGGAAAAAAGAGTAGATGAATTGAATGAAAAACTCTCACAAGCAAGCAAAGAATTAGAAAAAACCGTCATCCTGTTTGAAACTGAGAAAGCAGACCATTATCTACATTTTCAAAACGTGAAAGAAGAGAAGGGGGAGGACCTCCCAGAAATGATGACAGACTTGTTAGTGAGGGCCTTAGGGACAAGGAAAGAAGAGATGGCAAATGAGATTGATGAAATATATAGAATCCACACAAACTATGCGAGAAGAAATAACCTACCTAAGGAAGTACATATTAAATTTATTAAGAAGTCAATTAGGGATGAGATCTTGCACAGAACCAGGGATGACCATATAGAATACAGAGGCAAGCAACTAACAGTCTTCAAACAAGTTCCCAGGAGGGTAAGAGACCTAAGAAGGCCGTACCAACATAGTACATTGAAATTAATAAGACAAAACATCAATTTTAGGTGGCTGATGCCAGAAGGGATCCTGGTGACCTGGCAAGAAAAAAAATACAGGCTAGATACAATTGACAAAGCAGAAGAGTTTTTCCAGCAGCACCTAGGCAATGAAGATGAATTAGAAGAAAGAGAGTTAAGAGAAGAGAACAATAGAGACATATAATAGAAAGACATGAGAATAACAAAGCAAAGAATGGGAAACGGAGAGAAGAGAAAAAATGAAAATGAACTATGATAATGATGATGAAAGTAGACACAAAGAACTCAAGGAAGATAGAGCCACAAGAGCGACAAGATCAAAACATAGTTAGTAATGTGGAAATATTTACAGTATTATCATTAAACATAAATGGACTAAACTCCCTAGCTAAGAGGAAATACAATTTTGAACAAGCTCAGTAAGAAAAACTTAGACATAATAATTTTACAAGAAACACATATAAAGAACCAAGATCAAGATCTATTAAACCACTCTAAGCTAGGAATCAAATTTGTATTGCTTTCACAGCAGAAGAAAGGAGGAATTGTGATATATGTTAAAGAAAGAATCCCAGCAAAACAAATCTATCGAGATGAGGAAGGTAGAATACTGATCACGAAATTTCCCTGAATGAAAAAAGGTCGCCCTGGTAGGAATTTATGCCCCCAATGAGAAACAAAGACAATTTTATAAGAAACTGCATAAGGTCATTGCTGATATTGAATATGAGAACATTTGTTTAATTGATGATTTTAATGCAATTATAGACAGAGAATTAGACTATAAGAGTGAGGAAGTAAGGAAACGAACCAGAAGAATATTACCCGGTACTTTCTTTAAAATGGCAGAAGAATTAAATGTTCAAGATAGTTGGAGGGAGAGAAATTTGAATGAAAAGCAATTTACATATTATTCAGGGCAGCACAAATCGTGATCCAGAATTGATATGGTCTGGACAACGAAAGAAATAAATTCAGATATGGACGATGTACTAATAGACATTAATATTTGAGCAGACCATAATCCTATTATAATCAAATGGAAAAAACAGAAGACAACAACAAGGAGGTGGACTCTAAAAAAGGCAATCCTAAACAAAAAAAATTTAAGCATAAGATGGAAGAACAAATGTGGATATTCTTCCACACAAACCAGAAAAAGGAGACTAGCACTCAAAACTTATGGGATATGGCCAAGACCGTTATGAGAGGAACTGCAATTGTGTACATGGCCAACGAAAATAAAAAGAAAAGGCAATATCAAAAAAGTTTAGAGGAAGAAGACAAAAAAATAGAATTAGAACTACAAAAAAATCCACAATGTAGAGACCTAAAACAACAACTAGATTTAAATAAGCATAAATTGAACATTATAGAAAAGGAAGAAATGGCACAAAAAATAAAATGTATTAGAGAAAAATTTTTTGAACAGCAAACAAACCCGGGTAATGGTTGGCTTATAGATTGAAAAAACCAAAAGATTTTTTTTTTTTAATCCCATTTATATCCCGCCCTTCTCCGAAGACTCAGGGCGGCTTACAAGCTTAGCAGATAAAAGATGGATTAGTGAATTGTGCAATGAAGCAAGGGAGATGGTACATCAAAATGAAGAAAAAAATGGGTGATTTATGAATTCTATAAAAATCTCTATAAAGATGACAAAAAGTTTACTGAGGAAAGAATATCACAATATCTTATGAAAGCGGACTTACTGAAGGTTCCAGAAGAATTTCAAAATATATTAAATAAGGACATAACAGCCAGAAAATTATAGAAGCAATTAAAAAGCAAAAAAGTAATAAAACACCTGGCCCCAACTGATTACCATCTGAAATATATAAGAACCTCCAAAAACTTTTGGCCCCAACTTTATTGGACATATTTAACGATGTACTAAACACAGCAAAAATCACAAACTCATGGAAAAAAAGCAGCCCTCTCACTAATTCCTAAAGAAAACTCCGATTTGACCTGCATTAAAAACTATAGGCCCATTTTTTTTATTGAATATGGATTATAAGATTTTCATGACCATAATGGCAGAAAGATTAAAAAAAATACTTGGCTGAATTTATGCATACCGACCAAAATGGCTTCTTGCCCAAAAGACAAATTAGACACAATGTTAGGATTATACTAGACACCTTAGAATATTATGAATCACACAGCAAAAAACAAATGGTATTGATTTATGTAGATGCTCAGAAAGCGTTTGATAACATCAAATGGAATTTTATGTTGACTCAACTTAAGCAGATGGAATTTGGGGAAAGATTTATAAACATGTTTAAAGCAATCTATTCCAAACAAGAAGCAAAAGTAATTATAAATGGAGAATTAACAAATAGCGTTCAAATACAAAAAGGCATGAGACAAGGTTGCCCACTATCTTCTCTATTATTTGTTCTTTCTTTAGAAGTACTCACAAGAATAATCTGAAAAGATAAGCTGATACTTCCCAAATTACTCTTTTTATTCCAATGTGTACCAATTAAATTAGGTAAAAATTTTTTGAAAATTTAAATAGAATTACATCCAAATTTATTTGGCAAGGTAGAAAACCGAGAATTAAATTAAAATTATTACAGGATGCAAAGGAAAGAGGAGGGCTCAGCCTCCCGAATTGGGAAAAATATTATCAGGCAGCAATATCGGTATGGATAAAGGATTGGATACACCTAGGGAATAGAAGACTACTAGCTTTAGAAGGCCACGACATGCAGATAGGGTGGCATGCCATAATGTGGGAAAGGAAATACAAGGCTCATCAGTACTTCCAGAATCATTATATCAGAAGGTCACTATTAGACATGTGGATTAAAATAAAAAAAAACAACTATATAGAAATCCCCAATTGGCTATTGATATTAGAGATGCACCCCAAATTCATAAACTTAGGAAGAGTAACCACATATAAAGATATCTTAGATGAGAATGGAGATTTGAAAACAAGGAAAAGACTATTAGAAGATGGTATAGAGCTGGAATGGTGGGCATACTTACAAATGTCACGATACAGAAAAGACAAAAAAGAACCAGGGATAAAATTAGAGCATACACAATTAGATAAAATCCTTCTAGGAACAGATGACCAAATGATAAAAAAGATATATCAATATTTATTAGAACAAAATATGTTAGAAGAACAGGTAAAAGATACAATGTTAATCTGGAGCAAAAATTTCGGTTACAGTATAGACCTAGACAATTGGCAATCACTATGGGATAGAAACAGGAGGTTAACACTAGCCACCTCCTATAAAGAAAAATTATACAAGATGTTTTATAGATGGCACCTTCCCCCCACAAGGCTAGCAAAAATAGATAAAAAAATTTCACTGACATGCTGGAAATGCAGAAAGCTTCCAGAGACCTACTATCACATGTGATGGGAATGTTTAAAAGTGTAAAATTTTTGGCACCTGATAAAGAATTGGCTTGAAGAAATATTATTACAAAAAATTGATTTTAAACCAGAAACCTTCTTAGGTAAGGTAAAGGTTCCCCCGCACATGCGTGCTAGTCATTTCCGACTCTAGGGGCTGGTGCTCATCTCCGTTTCAAAGCCAAAGAGCCAGCACTTGTCCGAGGACGTCTCTGTGGTCATGTGGCCGGCATGACTAGATGCCAAAGGCACACAGAACGCTGTTACCTTCTCACCATAGAGGTCCCTATTTTTCTACTTGCATTTTTACATGCTTTCAAACTGCTAGGTTGGCAGAAGCTGGGACGAGTAACAGGCACTCTATTACGCAGCACTCAGGATTCAACCTGCCAAACTGCCAACCTTCTGATCGACAAGCTCAGCATCCTAACCCACTGAGCCACCGTGTCACTTATTGTTATGTATATTATTATTATTATTATTATTATTATTATTATTATTATTATTATTATTATTATTATTAATTTTATTAATTTTATTTGTATACCGCCCTTCTCACGAGGGACTCAGGGCGGTGAACAGGGCAAACATATAAAAATACAAGAATACAAAAGTTAAAAAAGAATTAAACACAATGCCCAAGCTAAAACAATAAATAGATATCTTAAAAACAACAATAAAATCCCAACCCATCCCCCATCAGGCCAGGCCGGCTTGTTCAAACAAGTAGGTCTTCAGGTCGCATTGGAAGGAGCGAAGGTCAGGCGCCATCCGGAGCTCGACCGGCAACTGATTCCATAAAGCCAGGGCGCCCACAGAGAAGGCCCTCCCCCTGGGGGCCACCAGACAACATTCTCTAACCAGTAGCACCCTGAGGAGGCCCTCTCTGTGGGAACGCACAGGGCGGAGGGAAGTTGATGCTGGCAGCAGGTGATCCCTGAGGTACTCCGGACCCATGCCATGTAGGGCCTTGAACACCAGTACCAGTACCTTGAATCTCACTCGGAAGACAACTGGGAGCCAATGCAGCTCACGGAGCAGAGGTGTAACATGGGAGTATCGGGAAACTCCCAACACAACTCTCGTGGCTGCATTCTGTACCAGTTGGAGCCTCCGAGTGGTCCTCAAGGGCAGCCCCATGTAGAGAGCATTGCAGTAGTCTAGACGAGAGGTGACGAGCGCAGGGCATCCCGGTCTAGCTAGGGCCGCAACTGGCGCACCAGGTGAACCTGGGCAAAGGCCCCCCTAGTCACACCCATTATGTGATCCTCCAAAGTAAGCAGCGAATCTAGGAGGACTCCCAAGTTGCGAACCCTATCTATGGGGGGTAATAGCTCACCACCCATAGAAAGAGATGGAATATTCTGGATATCCCGGGATGCCGGTATGCACAGCCACTCAGTCTAGTTGGGGTTGAGTTGAAGTCTGTTCCTCCCCATCCAGACCCGAACCGCTTCCAGGCAATGGGACATCACATCGAGGGCATCACTGGGGTGGTTTGGGGTCGAAATAAAAAGCTGGTTATCATCGGCGTACTGATGATACCCAACTCCAAAACCACGAATGATCTCACCCAGCGGTTTCATGTAGATGTTGAACTGGAGAGGCAAGAGGACCGACCCCTGAGGAACTCCACAAGCGAGAGGTCTCGAGGTCGACCTCTGCCCTCCTGCCAACACCGACTGCGAACGTCCCAGGAGATAGGAGGAGAACCACTGAAAAACTGTGCCTCCCACTCCCAATCCCCTGAGACGCCGCAGCAGGATACCATGGTCGATGGTATCGAACACCGCTGAGAGGTCTAATAGGACTAGGACAGAGGAATATCCCCTGTCCCGGGCCCTCCAGAGATCATTCACCAGAGCGACCAATGCTGTCTCCATGCTGTACCCGGGCCTAAAACCCGATTGGTACGGGTCTAGATAATTCGCTTCATCCAGGACCAGAGGGAGCTGATGCGCCACCACACTATCAACAACCTTCGCAAGAAAGTGAAGGTTGGAGACCGGACGAAAGTTATTTAACACAGCTGGGTCCAAGGCAGGCTTCTTGAGGAGAGGTCTCACCACCGCCTCCTTCAAGACAGCAGGGAAACTGCCTTCACTCAAAGAGGCAGATATAACCGCCTGGAACCAGCCTCGTGTCTAGGTTAATATACTAGGTTAATTATTTAAAGACTGAAGTGCAACATATCTAGATTCTAAATAATCTATTTTTCAAAACACATAACAGTCCAACAGTAAAAGTAAAGTCCAAATTAAGAATATTTCATTCTTAAGAATTGTTTAATTTAAAGTGGTTTAGTTGTAATAGATGGTTATAGATTCAAAATAGTTTTCAAGAGTGTACAAAAGATACTATTTTTTCTAGCATCAGCTAAATTAGACATATTACATTGAGAAAAATGCTTCTCATTTCTTTCCTGTTACCTTTATTGATTTCATTGAAGAGATGTTAACATAGGAAATAGATTATTTTGTTATGTAATTTTACCTTCCAAAACACAGAAGCAGATGAAAAATGTGAGGTTCTTTCCTGTTGGCTTTTTTGAATTAGCTGTTTTAGATTCTAAAAGTTTAGAACAAGAGCCGGCGCTTGTCCGAGGATGTCTCCGTGGTCATGTGGCCGGCATGACTAGACGCCAAAGGTGCACAGAACGCTGTTACCTTCCCACTGGAGTGGTTCCTATTTTTCTACTCGCATTTTTACGTGCTTTCGAACTGCTAGGTTGGCAGAACCTGGGACGAGTAACAGGTGCTCACTCTGTTACGCGGCACTCGGGATTCGACCTGCCAAACTGCCGACCTTCTGATCGACAAGCTCAGCCTCCTAACCCACTGAGCCACCGCGTCCCTTTTTCTTACCATGTTACCAGGTCTTATATTTATTTTTGGTCCAAAAGACCCATTAGGTCTTATTTGGGGAGGATATCTTATTTTTTCCATGTACGGGATTCAGTGAGCACTGTTCTGTTCCAGCCTATGTGAGTCCTTGTTAACTCACAAGGACAAACCCCTCCTTTAACAAGTAGGCTGGAAATGCAGGAAAAACAAACCCCTTTTATTATTATTTACAGACCTGCAACTATGTCCCAAAAGCAAAGGCAAACAAAACACAATTCAAATGGAGAATTGTTCACAGGCAAGGCAAACAGAACATGTTTCCATGAAACTTGAGTCTTGCAAATGGTTGCCTTCAGCAACCAGCACTACCCACACCTTCCCTTTTTATTATGCAGCCCCAAGGCATGGCTTCTCAAGCCCCAAGGCATGGCTCCTCCCTTGGAGTCACCACATTGCCTCCCTCTGTCCTGCTCTTCTTGTCTGTCTGCATTTGCGAGTGTCTATGATGTCTTCCAGCTGTGAGTCCTCAGAGTCTGACTCAGTTTCCCAGCACAGCTGGGTCTCAGCATGAGCACAAATGAAGGGGCCAGGCTCTTCATCAGAGTGTAAGTCCTGGAGCTCATCAGAGCCTTTCTCCAACTCTGATGGCTCTCCTGGCCCCTCCTCTTTCTCCTCTGATTCCCTGGACTCAGCTGCTGGGTCCACTGGCTGGCACGGAATCACAACAAGTGAATGGGGACTGAAGGTGTCTGGCAGCTGCCATAGCCCACATGCCCCTTGGCCGGTGCACTCTGGGGCTGTGAAGCCTGCACATTGCAGGTGAGTGTGAGCGTTGCTACTGCCTGCCCAGCCCACACAAGACAAACCACCAGACAATGGCCACTTGCCCATTCTGTCCACCATCTGGTTGCTCTTGGCCACAAGTAAACTTTGATTCATTGGCTCAAGTAAACCTTTAAGCAGGCAGAGTCAGAGGCACGAGAGGGAGGGAGGCTGGTGGTGCAGATTCCCCATATGTGAGACCAGGATATTTTCCCCCACTGCTGGATTTTCACTGCCATACTGTATACCAGGGGTTTCCAATGGGGGTGCTTGTACCCCCTGGGGGTGCAAGATGATATTCTACGGGGTGCAAAAACTTGGGCTATCAAAATTATAGAGTTTATGCATAATTCATTGCTTTTTTTCAAACTTTTGTAAGGGGTGTGAGAATATATCAGAAACGTTCTAGGGGTGAATGGTATAAAAAAAGGTTGGGAACCGCTGCTGTATATGGTAACTTTCTTAAAAGTTTACTTGATGCATAATGTCAATCCTTCCCATTGGGGTCAAGATCGAGTCCACACTGAGGGAAAGTGAACTGGTACAGCAAGTGGGCCAGGAAAGCTGACTGCCAGCAACAGTGACTGCAGATCTACATGCCTGCTCTTGCGCCCTTCCCTGCCCTAAGCAGGCATGGGATTTGAAGCACCTCAAATAATCTTGTGGGCCTTCTCTCTGATAAATCATGATAGAGATGATTGGATTAACCTGGAACTTTTTCCAGGTTCCCACCCCACCTAATTGCTGTGGGGCTTTGTTTCCAAAGACCCTCTCCACAGGCTCAGGACAAACTGAGATCTGGAACTGGAAAAGCAGCAATGGGAGTGAAGGGCTATTCAAAGGAGGAGGAAGAAAGAGAAAGTGGGAGAAAGTGAAGCAGGTGGTGGGACAGGAGTGGTGCCATGCTGCGGACCCTGCACGCTTGCCCTCCACTGTCCAACTTCATCCTCCAGCAAGCCTGCTGCCTGCCACTCCACCCACGATGGGCCCAGTCAATGGGAAGTACGGGGAACACCATTCCCAAAAGGCAGCCAGGACTCCCCTCCCCACTCTGCCCCACTCAAGCCAGTATTAGAGCTGCCCCACATGGTCCAAGAGAGTCGGTGAGACTACTCAGGCCCAGGCCCTGCTCCTTTCCCTCCTCCATTTCAGAACCCTGGAGCCCCCCCCCCCCAGCCCTGCCCATATCCCCACAGGTGCCCTGAACAAAAGCGACATTGCCCCCTCAACCACAATGCTGGGGCTTATTTTGGGGGTAGGGCTTATATTATGAGCTTATATTATGAGCATCCTGAAAAATCATGCTAGGGCTTATTTTCTGGTTGGGTCTTATTTTTGGGAAAACAAGTAGTTGCTCTTCTTTGCACTTTTTTTCAAAGTCCTAACATCTTTTTTGTAATACGATGACCAAAACTGGATGCAGTATTCCAGGTGTGGTCTTACTAAGGCTTTATAAAGCAGTATCTGTGGGCTGTTAGGCTTTTCAATGAGAAATAACTTTTGTGAACCTTTGTGAATTTTATGCAGAATTTACTTGGGAGGCTGGTGTGTGGTGTAGTTGGTTCACATGGTGTAGTAAGATGGAGGGTTTGTTGTCACTGTGTGTTGGAGGGGTGGGAGCACAAAGGGAGGCTCAGCTAATCACAATGTACACATAGTTGTACTTTGACAATAAAGATTCATTTCATTTCATACTAATAGTTCATGTGATTTTGATTATATGCCTCTGTCTATATAACCAAGGATTGTGTTAGCTTTTTTGGCTGCCACCGCACACTGATGGTTCAAATTTAAGTGATTGTCCACTACAACTCCAAGACCCGTTTCACAGTTACTGTTTTTGAGCCAGGTTTCACCTAACCTATACTTGTACCGTTGGTTTTTAGTGCCTACGTATGAAACCTTGCTTTTCTTCACTTTAAATTTCATTTTGTTGGATAGGACCCATTGTTCAAGTCTGTCACAATATTTTCAGATCCTGAGCTTGTCTTCTGGGGTGTTGGCTATTCCTGCCAGCTTATCGTCATCTGCAAATTTAATGAGTTCACCTTGTATTCCCACATCTGTCATTTATGAAGATATTGAAGAGTACTGGGCCTAAGACAGAACCTTGTGGTACCCTTCTGCTTACTTCCCTCCATATAGATGTAGTACCATTAAGAATTACTGATTGAGTACAGTTTTGTCAGCCAATAATAAATGCATCTGGTAGTGATGCTGTTTATTCCACATTTTTCTAGTTTACCATGAAGTAGGTTGTGGTCTATTTTGTCAAATGCCTTGCTGAAGTCTAAGTATATTATGTCCACAGGATTTAGCCTACTAATTTAGCCACTTTGTCAAAGAATAAAATAAGAATGGTTTGGCATGATATATTTTTAACAAACCCATGCTGGCTTTTAGTTATAACTTTATTTGTTTCTAGATGTTGACAGATCTGTTTTTTAATTAGTAAAACTAATCATGTAACTATATGTATCAGATCCCCAAACCATTATTGTTTTTCCTCTTATGTGCTTTTGTTTTGGGCCTGCCATTCTTCTGGGAGGGCAGGGGATTTGCTTTCACTTGGGATAACTTTCACTTTCTAATTTTCCTCTCCCGCCTCCATCCACTTGAGAGAAGAATGTGTCTCCCTTATTAGGGAGACAGTTATGAAAAAAGAAAACTGGAGAAGACTATGAGATCCACGCCAACAGTGCCAGTTAACCAAACATCATGCCACCTAACCCTAACCCTAACCCTAACCCTAACCCTAACCCTAACCCTAA
>JAKJMR010017462.1:199463-223024 GCA_024449315.1 Daboia siamensis | reverse complement strand
AACCCTAACCCTAACCCTAACCCTAACCCTAACCCTAACCCTAACCCCATGATCAACTGGAGGGAAAGATGGTTAAAATTCCCACATGGGGAAGCCCTACTCATCTCTAAAGAAAATGGCAGAAGATGTGGATTACGCCACAATTTTGCTTCTGCCCTCAGTGAGTCAGACCTCCAAAGCCTCCCAATGGAATACTGAGATTTGCTGAGGTATTCAGCGAACAGAGAGCAGATGAACTCCCCCCTCATTGGCAACAGACTGGAACTGAAATCATTCCAGGCACAAATCTGCTCAAGCTAAAAATGTACTCTATGACTCCCAGGGAGTTAGATGAACTGGGAAAGTTTATCAAAAAGAATTTAGAGCGGGGTTTTAAAGACCCAGCTAGACCCGGGTAGCAGCCCCTGTATTATTCAGAGAAAAGAAAGATGACTCTCTTCGTCTATGCATATATAGGAATCTGAATGCTATGTGCATGGAAAACATGTACCCACTACCTTCAATGAAAGACATGTTAGCGCACTTGTCAAAAGGGAATTTTTTCCCCAAGCTAGACTTGAGAGAAGCATATTATCACATATGAATAAAGAAAGGTGATGAATGGAAAACTGCCTTCAACTGCCCATTGGGTTGCTTCCAATTTAAAGTTCTCCCTTTTGCAGTGTTCATGCAATTGATCGACGAAGTTCTACATGAGCACCTGTATGAAGGAGTTTTGGTTTACCTGGATGATATCCTTATTTACACCAAAACCAAAGATGAACACATTAAGCTAGTCAGAGCAGCACTAAAAAAAAGCTGTGCTCGGCCAAACTGTATGCCAAACTGTCAAAGTGTGAATTCCACAAAGATTGTATTGATTACTTGGGCTATCATATATCCAATGAGGGGGTAAAGTTGGACCCAGAGAAAGTGAGAGCAGTCTTGGACTGGGCTCCTCCAAAAACCAGGAAACAACTCCAAAGTTTCCTAGGATTTTTGCAGACAATTCATTCCATCTTTTGCACAGATTGCTCTCCCAATCACAAACTTGTTAAAAACCTGAGGGGGGCAAGGAAATAAGCCAAAGCCCAGTCAACCATTAAAATGGACAGGAGAGTGTCAAGCAGCTTTTGAAAAACTAAAGAGACTTTTTCCTGTGGAGCTGGTTTTGAAACATCTGGACCTAGAATAACCATTTATAATTCAAGCTGATGCCAGAGATGTGGCTGTAGGAGCATTTTTACTACAGAGAAATAAAGGATAGTTGCGACTTTGTGCTTACACCTTTAGGAAATTATTACAAACTGAGCAAAGCTTGGGAGAAGGAGGCCTATGCTGTAAGATGGGCCCTCCTCACTTTCCTGGAAGGGAGTAAAATACCATTTTAAGTATGGACTGATCATAAGAATCTTGAAGTGATGAAAACTCCCAGGAAACTCTTGCCCAAACAGGCAAGGTGGTCCCAACACTTTCATCATTTTAACTTCACTATCCATTACCTCCCTGGGGGAAAGAATTTTTTGGCTGACACATTGTCCAGACTACCACAATGTAACAGCAAGAAAGCAGAAATGACTAAACCAGTTTTACATCCTCATCAATTAGCAGTCCCGGTAACACAACAGGGCCCAGTTGAGACCTCTGGCCCCTGTGGAAAAATGTTTGTTATAGGATTTTAAAACTGCATTAGAAACTGATGAGTGGTTTTGAAATCATAATAACCTGTGTGTGTTAAAAGATGGATTAATCTGGATTGGAGAAAAACTTTATGTCCCAGCAACCTTAAGACTTAAAGCAATGCAGGCAGGGCATGACTTGAAAACTGCTGGACATTTTGGATTTATAAAAACCTTACATCTCATTAAGAGGCAATTTTGGTGACCTGTATTGAAAAAGGACATAGAAAACTATGTAGCCAGCTGCCTCATAAAGTGCAGCAGATAAATGGTGGCAAGGGAAATATCCAGGACTGCTTCAACCGGTACCCACTCCATCAGCATCCTGGAGAGAGATCTCTATGGATTTTATTGTGGAACTGCCTCAAAGTGCTGGAAACACCGGCCTGAAAGGGAAACAGTTTCAACTGCTTAGCAGACTGGAGGACAACCAGGTGGAAGCAAGGATCTGCTTCTCACAAAAAAACAATGGCGGTTGCGTTTTGCTGAGCTCCGTGAGGGCCTTCGGCGTTTTTGGGCAGCTCGGGGAACCCAGTGGTGGCAATTGCTTTTGCAGCCTCCGAATGGGCCGAAGCGGAGAACAGCTGGTGTGTGCCTTTTTTTTTTGGCGCGGAGGCCCCCCCGAATGGCAGGAGTGGCCAGGAGAGCACAGCAGCCTGAAGATCAGCCGTGGCCTCAGAGCCGCAATTTATGGCACCTTGGATCCACGGCTTTAGGTGGCCTGGCGATCGGCCGTGTGATGGTGAGAGAGCCGGGAGATCAGTGGCCTATAGAACAGCCGCAGCTGCAGTTTAGAGATGTTTTTCATGGCGTCCTGGTGCCATGGCTTGGAGCTGGTGCGCACCGGTTTTTTTGGCAAGGAGGCTCCCCCCTTGGAACAGTAGGAGTGGCCGGGAGAGCATAGCGGCCTGAAGATCGGCTGCGGCCATGGCCTTAGAGCTGCAACCTATGGTGCCTCAGATCTGCAGCTGCAGGTGGCCTGGCGATCGGCTGCGTGACGGTGAGAGAGCCTGGGAGAACAGCGGCCTATAGAATGGCCGTGGCTGCAGTTCAGAGACACTTTTTGCAGTGTCCTGTTGCCTTGGCTTGGAGTGGCCTGGACAGCGGCTGCTACCACGGCCTTCGGGAGCCCGATTCTGAGATGGCCTGGAGTCCCACGGTCTGGAGTATGATGGTGGGTGAACCCACTGGCTGCCAGGCGGCGTTTATTTTTTGCGCCGCCTGAGTCCTTGACGATACCTGGCCTTCACTTTGGCCATTGGAGGAAGAATCTGAGGGCAGTTTTGATCTTCAAGACCGCCTTGTCATCAGGCAGTTGCTGGAAGGTCAGCGATGAGGAAATCAGGATGGTGTACTCGCACTGACTGGGACCATCTCCCTGCCCTGAGTTGTACTCATAGGCCTACGCAATCCCATCAGGTGTGTGACTGTTCTCCCATGCCCCAGGGTGGCAACTGGTTGGTATGGGATGAAACTATTTTATTTCCATCTTGGACAAATTTGGTGTTGGCTTGGCTTTTCATCTATTTGGCAGCACTCCACCTGTTTTGTTATGGATTGCGTAGTGCTGGTTTTGGACTGTCGGTATGGCCTTGCCCTTGTCAGGTTCTTCTGCTTATTCTCAACCCCTGTGCCTGAATGGGGAGGACTATGCATGCCCCTGGAACATCTCTGCCAACAGTACCATCATGTGACCCTTCTGGGTCGGCTTGGCCAGACATTTGGGCATGGTTACATGCCCCGTTCCTGTGACTTTCCCCGAACTGTCTGGGAGAACCCGGGGACTGACCGCTGTGAGAGGGCGGCCATGGATTTGCCATCAACCACCCCACTGATGTGAGAGATCAGTTGGGGTAGGCCTATCCCTTCGGTTTCTGAACTCTGTCTGCCCCAGGTTGGATACCTCAGCTGCAGTGAGAGGGTGGTTGTTGGACTTCGCCTGGTTACCAGCTCGGGTAAGAGCGGAGCTGGATTGGTGAACTTGAGTTCTAGATTTTCTTCCCAGACTTAATACCATCTATTGACCATTGAACTGCCTATCGCTGCCCCATGCGGACGTTATCACATGGCTTGCCTGCAGTATTCTAGTACGGACTTGTATGCCCTCAGGAGGCCCCCCCTCCTGGGTGCAACCCACCGCCCTTTCTAATATTTCCCTTAAGGATGAGCCCAATTGTTGGGACCCCGAGAGGTGGTTGGGCATAGACAAGGGCCTCTGGTGGAAATATATTAAGAGGCCCCTGGTATGTTTTTAGCTGGTTGTTTTAAGGGGTTAGGGAGGGGGGTGGATGGTAGGGTTGGGTTGGAATTGGGTGGTGTTCCACCAACCGTTTGTCAGTCCGGGCCTGAGATGGCTCCCGGTGGGATGGGGATGGGGTTGGGGGCCTCTGGTTTTCCTAGCAGCGGGTTGGGGTTTCAAATCCCCACGATGATTGGGAACAGCAGCAGGCAGTTACACGGAGGGCCACATCAACCTCTGGGAGTACGCCCCCGCTGTCTCCAAGTGGTGGCATGCTCCGACCCTCCAGTTAGGACCCGTTTATCCGGGAGTGAGGGGGATCAGACCCCTGAGCTCAGGCTAGTGTACTTTAATGCCAGGTCCATTGTGAATAAGGCTCCCCTCGTTCGGGATCTGATCGAGGAGGAATGCGCGGACCTGGCATGCATTACGGAAACCTGGTTGGACCCAGAGGGAGGTGTCCCTATGACTGAGCTTTGCCCTCCAGGTTTCCATGTGATTCACCGGCCTCGGGCCCAGGGCAGGGGCAGGGGGTGGCGGTGGTTATACGGGACACCTTATGTCCGCAGGAGGCTACTGTCATACAGATAGTCGGGTGTGAGTCACTCTTCCTGATGTGCGGCCCTGGGGCTCAGTTGGGCCTGTTGCTAACATACCTGGCACCCAGCTGCGCGGCAATGGCCCTGTTCAAGCTTCTCGACACCCTCTTAGGGTTGGCGGTTGAGTTTCCCAGACTTATAGTTCTGGGGGACTTTAACCTGCCTTCCCTGGGGGGGTCATCAGAGTTGGCTCGGGAGTTCTTGGCCTCCATGGCGGCCATGGACCTGACCCAAGTAATTCAGGGTCCGACTCATGGAGGGGGTCACACATTCGACCTTGTCTTCTTATCTGGACAGTGGTTTGATGATCTGGGAGTGGGTTCACCAACTATTGTCCCCCTGTCATGGACCGATCATTATCTCCTGTGGTTGGTCTTCTGCTTTGCCACCCCTCGCCGCTGGGCTGTGGAGCCGACCAGGTGATTCCACCCCAGACGCCTAATGGATCCGGAACGGTTCCAGACGGCGCTTGGGTCTATACCTATCTCCCCCACTCACAGCCCGGCTGACACCTTGGTGGATGCCTGGGAAAGGGCGGCCACCAAGGCGCTTGACCGTGTTGTACCCTTGTGACCCCTGACCCAGCACAGATCCCATTGGGCTCCATGGTTTTCTGTGGAGCTCCGGGAGATGAAGCACTGGAGATGGGGTCTGGAGAGCTGTTGGAGATCCAGCCAGTCCGAATCTGATCGATTGCAGTTAAGAACCTCAACGAGGTCTTATTTCGCCATGATGGAGGCGATGAAGTCTAATTACTTTGCTGCCCTCATCGCTTCCGCAGATAATCGCCCAGCTGCCCTGTTTAGGTTCACTCGCTCCCTCCTTAATCAGGAGGTGAGGGAGGAGCCCTTGCAGGGGTGAGCCGAGGAGCTTAGCCAGCATCTGACAGATAAAATCGCTCAGATCCGGGCCGGTCTGGACTCCGACTGGGAAGAGTCGGACGGCGGGGAGACAAGCGGTCTTGGAAATATTATCTGGGATGAATTCGATCCTGTGACTCCGGAAGAGGTGGACAGGATCATGGGGAGGCTGAGTTCCACCATGTGTTTGTTGGACCCGTGCCCCTCCTGGCTGGTGTATACAGCTCGGGAGGGGACACAAGTCTGGATCCATGCAGTAATAACTGCTTCTTTGAGGGAGGATAGCTTCCTTGCCACCTTGAAGGAGGCGGTGGTGAGGCCCCTCCTCAAAAAGCCTGTCCTGGATCCAGCTGTTTTGAACAACTATTGTCCTGTCTCCAAACTTCACTTCATGGCAAAGGTTGTTGAGAGCATGGTGGCATGTCAGCTCCCTCTGTTCCTGGAGGAAACTGATTACCTGGATCCATACCAATCGGGCTTCAGGCCCGGGTACAGCACGGAGACGGCATTGGTCACACTGGTGTATGATCTCTGGCGGGCTCAGGACAGGGGTTGTTCCTCTGTCCTAGTCTTATTAGACCTCTCAGTGGCTTTCAATACCATCAACCATGGTATCTTGCTGTGGCGTCTCAGGGGGTTGGGAGTGGGGGGCACTGTTCTACAGTGGTTCTCCTCCTACCTCCTGGCCTCTTGCAGTCAGTGTTGACAGGAGGGCAGAGGTCAGCCCCGAGGCCTCTCATTTGTGGAGTTCCTCAGGGGTCGGTCCTCTCTCCCCTCTTGTTCAACATCTATATGAAGCCGCTGGGTAAGATCATTCATGGTTTTGGGGTGGGGTATCATCAGTATGCTGATGATACCCAGCTTTTTCTCTCCACCCTGAACCAACCCAGTAATGCCCTCGACGTGATGTCCCATTGCCTGGAGGCAGTACAGGTCTGGATGGGGAGAAACAGGCTTCGACTTAATCCCACTAAGACTGACTGGCTGTGCATACCGGCATCTCGGATTAACCAGTCTATTCCATCGTTAACTATGGGGGGTGAGGTGTTATCCCCCATAGATAGGGCCCGCAACTTGGGCATCCTCCTGGACTCATGGCTCAGTTTGGAAGATCATATAGAAGCCATGGCCAGGGGGGCTTTTGCCCAGGTTTGCCTGGTGCGCCAGTTGTGGCCCTATCTGGATTGAGACGCCCTAAGTCACCCATGCGCTTGTGACCTCCGGGATAGACTACTGCAATGCTCTCTACATGGGGCTGCCCTTGAAGACCACTCAGAGGTTTTAGTTGGTGCAGAATGCGGCCACGCGAGTTGTGATGGGTGTTTCCTGATACTCCCATGTTACGCCTCTTCTCCGCGAGCTGCATTAGCTTCCAGTTGCCCTCTGGGTGAGGTTCAAGGTGCTGGTGATGACCTATAAAGCCCTAAATGGCATGGGTCTGGATTATCTTCGGGAGCACCTGCTGCCAGCATCAACTTCCCATAATCCTGTGTGCTCCCACAGGGAGGGCCTCCTCAGGGTGTCACCAGTCAGGGAGTGCTGGCTGGCGGCTCCCAGGGGGAAATTGTTCTCTGTGGGTACGCCTGCCCTTTGGAATCAGCTGCCTGTGGAACTCCGGATGGCCCCCGACCTTCGCTTGTTTCGCCGGGACCTAAAAACTTGGCTATTTGAGCTTGCTGGCCTGGACTGAGGGTTTTTGGGTTAATGGTTTTAATTATTAATTATTTTGGGGCTATTTAATTTAATTTAATTTTATCTGTATATATATTGTATTATTTTAATTGCCTTGTAAACCGCCTTGAGTTTGGGAAAAAGGCGGTATATAAATAGAAAGAAAGAAAGAAAGAAAGAAAGAAAGAAAGAAAGAAAGAAAGAAAGGATTTGTTCTCTAGACAGGTTCACTTCATTCCATGTCCCAAGATCCCAACTGCAAAGACTTTAGCTAAATTCTTTGTGCAAAATGTATACCAATTTCATGGTGTCCCACAACACATAATCTCAGACAGAGAGGTTCAATTCACCTCTAAATTCTGGAAAGCCTTTCTGGACTTTATGGGTTCTAGTTAAGGGTTATCATCTTTCTACCATCCTCAAATGAATGGGGGGGACAGAGAGACTGAACTCAGTTCTAGAACAATACCTGATATGTTTTATATAATTATTAGGAAGACAATTGGTCAGACTTGTTGCCATTTGCTGAAATTGCTTATAATAATGCTATGCACTCCAGTACAGGTTTCACTCCATTTCAAATAGCTAATTGTCAAACATTCATGGCCATGCCTGAACTCCCTACCAAGGAGCCTGAAATCCTCTCTCTGCAGGAATGGATTAAACAGTTATAGAATACCTGGCCAGCAGTCAGGAAAGCTCTAGATGAAGCTAGGGAGGCCTATAAAACTCAAGCCAATAAACGAAAGGTGGAACAAAAACCATATCAAGTTGGAGACATAGTATACCTCTCTATTAAGTATTTGCAATCTTTACAACCTTCAAAGAAATTAGGCCCTAAGTTTGTAGGACCTTTTCCTGACAAACACATCATCAATCCTATGATTGTTGAATTGGGCTTGCCAAAGAACCTACAGAAAATCCACTCTGTTTTTTAGTGCAGCATACTCAAACTGGAGGTTACTTCTAACCTTAGGCCTCCTGCACCTCAGGTGCCCATGTCTATCATGGTTGAGGGTGAACAACACTTTGAAATTAAAGACATTTTAGCCTCTCATACACATCATGGGGTAACACAATACCTAGTAGCTTGGAAGAATCTCTCTCACCCAGAATGAATGGGTGTACAAGAAACATGGTAGGGCCCCTAGACTTCTCAAATGTTTTCATACTAAATATTCTGTTAAGCTTCATTGATATGTCTATATTGTTTGTTTTCCCCTTCCTTTTTTCTGTTTTCTAGGTGGATTTCCCATTCTTGTGGGGGGGCTGTATGTCAGATCCCCAAACCATTATTGTTTTTCCTATATATGTGCTTTTGTTTGGGTCCTAGATTCTTCTGGGAGGGCAGGGATTTGCTTTTGCTTGGGATAATTTTTGCTTTCTAATTTTTCTCTCCTGCCTCCTTGAGTAAAGAATGTCTGGGAGACATTATCAGGGAGACAGTTATGGAGAAACAAAACTGGAGAAGACCTTGAGATGTGTACCAACTGTGCCAGTTACCCAAACATCATGCCACCTGTGGATTGGCTGGATTTCAAATGGACATTATGATTTTGGTGGGAGGAGGAAGATTGCTAGTTTAACTATACCATTTAAGCAGGATTTTCCCCAGATCTTGCCTTGACTTTCCTACTGTCACTAACCCCTAATAAAAGTTCCTTTTGAGACAATGTCTGTTCTGCTTTCTTGCGGGGCTAGCTGAGGTGGGTCCTTACAATATGATTATGGTTAATGCCCAAGAGTAATGCTCAGTGACTATTTAATTATGTTGCAAATCAAATTTGCTGCTTTTTTCCCTATCACCTAATTTTATGGATTACCTTAAAACATATATAAGTAGGAGTTTTTAATTTTTAATTGAAGGATCAAGGTTTATATATTCTCAGAGAATTTTCTTGGGAATGATTTAAGACAGGATCTTATTAGAATATTAATTATATTACTTGGTAGGCAGGATGGAGGGAATAAACATGTATTGTCCACTCCTGTAGCCATCTTGTTCTGTTGCTTATTAAATCATATGCTCATTATGTATATATGTATACATAAATAGTATACATAATACTATTTATATTTCAAAAGTGTTTTGCAAACTTTAAAATAAAATGAAGTGTATATTGCCTGCATTTTCATTAAGACACCAATAATAACTTGCTTATAAATTCAGGTATAACAGGTTCTTGTTTAAATATAAGTTGTAAAAGTATTTATTTACTATTTAAGAAATAAATTTACTGTCTCTTTTGCTTGACAACAAGAGGAAAACAGAATGATCCAGCCTGAATAATCATTCCCTCACATACAAATGCAATACTGATTAATAAATTCTAGCTGCTAAGTAAGAATTACTATAATTCTCAGTGATATTTAAATGATGTCTAATACCTAGAGTTTTCTGTTATGTGGTGTAAACCTATCTTGGAGCATCGTATAATTATACAGAATCTAAGTACGAAAGTATTGTTCCGTTTTTTAACTTTATAGCAATCTGTGCATTTGAAGGCAACACCTATTTTGAAGGAGAAAGAAAATCGGTATATTTAGACTCAGAGGTCTGTTTTCTGTTTGAATGCAAGGTAAGATAATTTTTAATTTCTCTTACCCCTGTAATTTGTTCCAATTTTGTAAATAAACTTTAGAAGATGTTATAAAAGTGACAAAGTGGCTTTTCAAGTTGATGTACATTTTTTCATATCATTTTTAAGTCGAAGATCCTTCTTAAAAATTGCACACAGTATTTAATAAGGGTAACTCCACTGAAATAAACTTAAGTATCCTAACTGTCATTAATTTTGGTACACATCCTATACAAAGTAGAGCTGCATTCTTTCAGAATAGTTTCAGATCTCTTTAAAAAGATGAGGGAAATATATTTTGAATGTTACATAAAGAAACCCCTTCATGGATTTTTTTTTTAATCCCATGTGAGATGGCCTCACGAGACCGATAGTTCGTTAAGGTGCTTCCAAGTAAAAAGGCAGCAAGCAGGGATGCAAACAGGTGAAGCTTTATTAATGATAGAGTAAAGAGAAAGAGTTCCCTGGCATGGAGGCATCCATGCCTGGATTGACCTCATGGATCATTCCCACAAGAGAGAGCAAGCAAGCATAGTAACAAGAGAAGAGAGCAGCCCCTGAGTAGAGGTATTTATGGGGGTCCTCAGTCCCTCCCTTACCAATTAACTCGCTCCAATGGGGCTGCAGGGGCCGTAGACCCCTGACCCATCTGATGACCTTTTTGGGGAACTGCCATGGCTGGCACAAAAACATCTAACAATTCCCCTTCTTGCCAGCCAATGATAGAGACCAGTGAATGTATGTGAGGGGGCGAGCAGGTGTCATAGACATGCATATACACGTTCAGAAGACCAAACACAAATGCTTACACAGAAGGTTGTGCCGGTCAATGGGAACAGGTTTGGTGAACAGGTCAGCTATCTGGTCAGTTGTATTACAATGCTCAACATGTATAAACCCCATTTTGGCAAGCTGCCTGACATTTTTATAGCGTATGTCTATGTGGCGGGACCTAGAGCCCACTACATATGCCCCCGAGATTGTAATTGCAGCCATATTATCCTCTTGAATTTGGATGGGCAGAGGAGGAGGTGCCCAGATGCTCGTTATCAGAGCATCGAACCAAATCAAATTATTGGCCGTGTCCAACAGGCTGGCATATTCCGCCTCGGCCGTGGAGCAAGAAACAAATTTTTGCTGCCTAACATGCCAATGGATAGGACAGCCATTTAGCAATATGAGGAAACCAGAGGTGCTCCATCTACTCTTAGTGTCACCAGCCCAGTCTGCGTCCGAGTAAGCGGAGAGCTGGGCCGTCTTCCCTTTCTCTGGCTCCAGCACAAGGAGAGCATCGGTCGTGCCCCTGAGGTACCTAAGTACCCTCTTAACAGCAGTCCAGTGGAAATCCTTTGGGTGTTCAACATGCCTGGACAGTGGATTCACAGCTAAAGCTATGTCAGGCCTGCTCCAATTGCTGATGTATAGCAAGGAGCCAATCACAGATCTGTAAAGCTTATTATCTGTGAACTCAGGACCGTCCTTGTGAGTGTGATTGTAATAGTCACTTTGTATCGGGCTACGCATTGGGTAAGATTCTGCCATTTTGCATTTGATCAATAACTCCTCAATCTTTTCTTTCTGAGATAGGGCGAACCCCTCCTTAGTGGCCAAGATGTGCACACCCAAGTACCTGTCAACCTGCCCCAAAGACTTCAGGGTAAACTTTTCCCCCAGGGCCTTGGCAAATTTAACACACCCTTCCTTGTCAGGCCCTACATATAGGAGGTCGTCCACATAAACTAACACCCGTTCTGTGGTACCCTTGGAGTTGCGTGTGAAAACACATTCATCTGCATGGGATGCACTGAAACCAGCTCATTCTAAACTTTTTCTAAGGAAGTCGTACCATAGTTTCCCCGAATGCTTGAGGCCATATAACCCTTTTCGGAGCAGCCATGTGTTTCCCCCCTCCTGCTGGTAGCCAGGAGGGGCCCTCACGTAGATCTGCCGGTCCAAGTTGGCGTGGAGGTAAACTGTCTGGATGTCAAATTGGAAGACTTCCCCCCCCAGAGCGGCTGCAGTTACGAGGGCAGCCTTGACGCTCTCTGCCCAGATGGTTGGAGAGTAGGTCTCCCCGTAGTCCTCCATGTAGCGCTGGGCGAACCCCTGTGCTACCAAACCGGCCTTATACAGGTAGAGGCCGTTGGCAAGTGGTTTGGCCTTGAAAACCCACCTTGTGCCAATGATTTTCCTCTCCTTTGGTGGTTGCTGGGGGGTGAAGACCTTGAGCTTTTTCAGGCTCGCCATCTCCTGCTCCATCGCGAGCTGCCATTTCTCCTGTTCTTCGATGGGCAGCTCCTGGATGTCAGAGAAGGATTTTGGGGTGACCACAACGCTGTTGACAGACGCGATGTGCCCAATGTCGATTCTCTTTGGCGGGATCCCTTTGTTGGACCGCTTTGACCTCCTGACCTCCTGCCACTCACCGCCTTTTTGTTCTGCGGGTTCCTTGTTAGCCGGCATTTCACAACCGGGATGTGAAGACCCTCGGTCCCAGGTGCTGGGTATCGCGGGTCTCTGAGGCATCACCTCGGGACTGGATGGTTCATCCTCCCCATCTGAACCAGGTAGGATGACATCTTCGTCTTGTTCCTCGCTCTCGTTGTTGGCAGGGTATGTGGTCATCTCAGGTGATGTCGTGGTTGGTGCCTCTTTGCTGGGTCGGTTGATATATGGGCCCAGATCATTTGAGTGAATCTGGGTCCAATTGGAGTCCTCTTCGAAGGAGGCAGATTGGGAAGTCACAGTCCTGCCCCCTTCTCCCAGGAAACGGTAGGCCTTGGAGCCAGGAGCATAGCCCAAGAACCTTAGTCTCTGGGAGACAGATCTCCCCTTCTTCCGCAGCTGCTTGGGGATGTGCATAGGAGCCAAACACACACAAGTGTCCTAGACTTGGTTTCCTACCGTGGACCAGGAAATATGGGGTCTGGTCCACAACACTGCTCCAAGTGCGGTTTAATGTGTAATTGGTGTAGTGCACTGCCTCTGCCCAGTATGATTCTGCCCAGTATGATTCTGCGACCCCAGCGTCTGCAATCAGACTATGCATCATACTTTGCAGGATTCCATTTCTTTTCTCTGCCATGCCATTCTGGGCAGGAGTGAAGGGCGCTGTAAGAAAATGTCGGATGCCCTTAAGCCTTACCCAGTCCTGGAATTTTCGGGACATGAACTCAGCCCTGTGGTCGCTCTGCAGTTGAGCGATCTTGGTCTTATACTGGGTCTCTACAAGGTTGTACAGTGATTTTATGGCATCAAAGGCTTCGGATTTTTCTGTGAGTGTATACACGTGGCCGTACCGTGAAAAATTGTCAACAGCAGTGAGAAAATACTATCTTTTCCCTAGGGATGGTGTGAATGGCCCAACCAAATCAACATGTACTAGTTGGTACGGGTATTGGGCCTTATGTAGTGACACCTTAGGGATGGGGGCAGCCTTTCTCTTTGTCCTCTTACAGATGGTACAGTCCAGGAACACCTCACAATCCTTCAGCTGGACTCCCTCAGCAAACTCTCCCATCTTTTTAACCACAGGGAAGCTTGCATGACCTAATCTTCGGTGTAGGAGATGGGCACACTTATCGTGGAGCGGCTTCCCTACTGACACCCTCTTGGCTCTGGTTGCCTTGAGCGGTGCTTTAGGTGCCTGCTGAGGTTCAGTTTTCTTGTCCACACTGCCCTTGGAAAGCCGTGGGGCTGGCTGAGGTGACTTGGGTGCAACCGCTTCGGCCTTGCGCTCCTTAAACAGCCTTGGGGCTGGCTGTGGGGGCTTTCTTTCTTTCCGTGTGCAGGCCCCTTCTCAGGTGGCACCCGGTGGACTGTCTTCTGTGGCTGGGTTCTCAGGGGAGAAGTATGGCAAACCATTTATGATGGCAATACTTCCAATGACCCTCTGGTTCCGGGTGACATGACCTCCCCCTTTGCGAAATAAAACTTCCACCCTGTCATCGTCACATAATTTGATAATGCTTAACAGATTGTTGCAATGGAGGGAGCATGCAGTACCCCTTCAACATTTCCTAGACCAGGTACAGAGACAGTGCCCTCCCCAACAACCAAAGCCTTATCACCATTGGCCACCTTGACAGAGGAGTTAATTTTCTTTAACCTTTTAAACCCTTGTTTCATATTGGTAATGTGAGATGAAGCTCCAGAGTCCAGTAACCATAAGTCAGTGGGGCTATCAGCCTTTGTGGTAGGGGTGAGAGCACAAGTACGCACAGAATTGCCCTTGGCACTAGCTTTGCCCCCGCCACGCACCCTTCCTTGCCCCTTGCCCCTTTATTGATTGGGATCACGCTTGGGGCCTTGTTGGTGATGGGGGCAGTCCTTCTTCAGATGCCCCTCAGAGCCAGAGATGAAACACTTAAGTAGTGCATTAACCTGCTCTGAGTTGTGGTGCCTCCTGCTGGCTCCTGCATCTCTGCGCCTTCTGTCTTCCTCAATGAGCCTCCCTGTGAGGTAGGACAGAGTCATGGCTTCCTTCGTTGTCCCCTCCAGTGAAACAATGAAACTGCTCCAATTTTTGTCCAGGGAAGCCAGAATGACGGCGACCAAGTTCGCATCAGGTACAAGGTAGTCTCTGGACATCAGTTCTGCCCTGAGTGCCTTCAATTTTCCCAGGTGCTCAGCCATGTTAGCCCCAAACCTCAGTCTGGTGGTATAAAACTCAGTTGTGAGTCTGGTAATCGAAACGATGCTGTCGCTGTTGAATAAATTGTATAATAACCCCCAAACTTTGCCAGCTGTGAGCCCATCTAGAATGCTGGGGTACAAGTTGCCATCCAGTGAGCTCAGTAGAGTGGTATATGCTTGTCTATGATACCATTCTTCTTGGGGTCCCCAGGGAAGAGGTGGGGGATCCAGAACCATCTCTAGAGTCCCTTCCTTTAATAGACATATCTGCACATCTTTACTCCAACTGCTGTAATTCTCCCCCCCCCCCAAGTTGCGGTTTTGAAAATTATTTGGGAGGGCAGAAGCAGATGAAAAAGAATTCTCCTTAGCTCTATGTCCATTTCTATAGATCTGTGAATTCTCCATTGAGGTGAATGGAAAAGGGATCCCTCTGCTGGCAGGTGGTGGTATTTTTCTCTGATTTTTAGAAGGCCCCGACTGGGCATGCTCAGGATTCATTTGAGCCCAGGAGGCGGAGGGAGCGGACGTCTCTATCTCTGCCTCTGGGCCAGGCCCAGGCCTAGGTTTGCAGGCCGGAATTTGGGCCTGAAGAGGGGCTGAAGGCTGCAGAAGCCCCGAAGATTCCTCCTGAAGCCCCCCCGGCACTGGAACACTCACTGGGGGCCAAAGACTGCAGGATGGGGCCGGGATGGCACATGGATGTGGTGGATTGCCCGGAGGAGGCCATCGCTGGGCGCTGGAGGAGGGGGCCTCGTCCGGAGGCCCCCTGAAGGCCATCTGGTAAGCAGGGTGTCTGGGCGGTGGTGAGAAGTAGGCTGGAGGGCCCGGGGGTTCACTGGGGGCCCTCTGGGGTTGCAGGACGTAGCTGGGAGGCTCCAGGCCAGACCCCTCCCGGCAGTTAGGCTCCGGGGAGATGGTTGGAGGCCTTGGAGCTCCTCTGGGAGGCTCCTGGGGATAGCGAGGGAGGCTGGCTACCCCCGATGTCGAGGCTGCGGTCGTTTTGGCCTCCAGAGCTATAACCAGGACCTGGATGGCTGCTTTAAACTCTGCTGCAGTAGGCTTGGCTGGGCAGGCTTTGAGGCCATCATAGGCCTTGAGGCTTTCTGGTGGGGAAGACGGGGTGGTTTGCGTGCCGCTTTGGCTGGACGCCAGTGATTGCTAGGCCTCGAGGCTTGGCTGAGGCCTATCAAGCCACGTTGGTGTCCTGGGGGCTGCCATCTTGCTTCTGGTTGGCCGGGGAAGCTGCAGATCACCATTTGGCGGGAAATTTCCTGCCAAAAGCTCCGGGAGCCTGGGGGCCCCCAGGGTGGCCAGTGCCATGTTAGGGGGCCCTGTGGGTGCTGGGGAAGGACTTACCTGGTGTCCAGAGTCCCCCTGCGCTGGCATCCCTCGCGGTGAGGCTTGTGGCCTCCTTTGTGCTGCCAGGAACATTAGGAGCAGCTCCCTGCATTCCTGGTTAGTCATCTGGTCCACGCGGCGCTTGTCCTGGTCCTGGGCTGCTTCCCGGGTGTCTTGGCAGTCTTGGGAGGACTGTAAGCCTTCCATGCTTCCCTCTGTGGCTTGCAGCTGTAGGGAGGCATGCGAAGGGGTCTCTGGTGCTCCGCTGGGTCCTCTGGGGAAATAGAGATTATCTGTATTCTCTCCTGGAGTGAAGCTTGTGTCAGGGGCTGGATGCAGAGCTGCCGTCCTTGATTGAAGACTCCTGGTCACAATCGGGGATCTCCTGCCATCCGTCTCAAATGGGTTCTTGCTGGAACCTCCAGGCATCTTGCTTCTAGCTGCTGGCTTGGAAGCGTTGCCTTAAACCATCCTCTCTGCTACCAATTTGTGAGATGGCCTCATGAGACCGATGGTTCATTAAGGTGCTTCCAAGTAAAAAGGCAGCAAGCAGGGATGCAAACAGGTGAAGCTTTATTAATGATAGAGTAAAGAGAAAGAGTTCCCTGGCATGGAGGCATCCATGCCTGGATTGAGCTCATGGATCATTCCCACAAGAGAGAGCAAGCAAGCATAGTAACAAGAGAAGAGAGCAGCCCCTGAGCAGAGGTATTTATGGGGGTCCTCAGTCCCTCCCTTACCAATTAACTCACTCCAATAGGGCTGCAGGGGCCGTAGACCCCTGACCCATCAGTGGGAGCAAAGATGCCTCTTTGCTCCCATCTGATGACCTTTTTGGGGAACTGCCATGGCTGGCACAAAAACATCTAACATCCCATTTATATCCCGCCCTTCTCCGAAGACTCGGGGCAGCTTACAATCTAAGAAGCACAAATAAAAGTGCTTAGCAATGTGCTTACTGCCTGGTTGTGGCAAAGGGGCTTGCATAATTCAATGAAGCTATGAGCTATGCTGTGCAGGGCCACCCAACTCATAGCAGAGAGTTCTGACAAAACGTGATCCACTGGAGAAGAAAATGGCAACCCACTCCAGTATCTTTGCCATGAAAACCCTATGGACAGTACCAAAAGGCAAAACGATATGACGCTGGAAGATGAGCCCCTCAGGTCAGAAGGTGTCCAATATGCTACTGGGGAAGAGCAGAGGGCTAGTACTAGTAGCACCAGAATGAATGAAGCATCTGGCCCAAAGCTGAAAGGACGCTCAGCTGTGGATGTGTGTGGTGGTGAAAGGAAAGTCCAATGCTGTAAAGATTTTTTCTTCATAACAACCTGGAATGTAAGATCCATGAATCAAGGAAAGCTGGATGTGGTCAAACAAGAGGTGACAAGACTGAACATCGACATCTTAGGTATCAGCAAACTAAAATGGACAAGAATGGGTGAATTTAATTCAGATGACCTTGAGGTATACTACTGTGGGCAAGAATCCCTCAGAAGAAATGGAGTAGCCTTCATAGTCAATAAAAGAGTAGGAAAAGCAATACTGAGATACACTTCCCAAAATGACAGAATGATCTCAGTGCTAATCGAAGGCAAACAATTCAATATCACAGTAGTCCAAGTCTATACTCCAACCACCGGTGCTGAAGAGGATGAAATTGAACAGTTCTGTGAAGCCCTACAGCACCTTATAGAACTAACCGCAAAGAATGATGTCCTTATCATCATGGGGGATTGGAATGCTAAAGTAGGAAGCCAAAAGATAACTGGAATAACAGGCAAGTTTGGCCTTGGAGTACAAAATGAAGCAGGGCACAGGTTGATAGAATTTTGTCAAGAGAATACGATGGTCATAGCAAACACTCTTTTCCAACAACCCAAGAGACGGCTCTACACATGGACATCACCAGATGGTCAACACAGAAATCAGATTGACTATATGCTCTGCAGCCAAAGATGGAGAAGCTCTATACAGTCAGTAAAAACAAGACCAGGAGCTGACTGTGGCTCAGACCATGAGCTTCTCCTTGCAAAGTTTAGGCTTAAACTGAAGAAAGTAGGGAAAAGCACTAGGCCACTCAGGTATGAATTAAATCATATCCCTGTTGAATATACAGTAGAGGTGACAAATAGATTTAAGGAATTAGATCTGATAGACAGAGTGCCTGAAGAACTATGGACAGAGGTTCGCAACATTGTACAAGAGGTAGCAACTAAAACCATCCCAAAGAAAAAGAAATGCAAGAAAGCAAAATGGCTGTCTGAGGAAGCTTTGCAAATAGCTGAGGAAAGGAGGGAAGCGAAAGGCAAGGGAGAAAAAGAAAGATACACCCAATTGAATGCAGAATTCCAGACAATAGCTAGAAGAGATAAGAATGCCTTCTTAAATGAACAGTGCAAAGAAATAGAAGAAAACAATAGAATAGGGAGGACCAGAGATCTCTTCAAGAAAACTGGAGAGATGAAGGGAATGTTTCATGCAACAATGGGCATGATAAAGGACCAAAATGGCAGGGACCTAACAGAGGCAGAAGAGACTAAGAAGAGATGGCAAAATTATACAGAAGAACTATACAAGAATGAGCTTAACGTACCTAATAACCACGATGAGATAGTCACTGACCTCGAGCCAGACATCCTAGAATATGAAGTGAAGTGGGCCTTATAAAAGCTGAGCAACAACAAAGCTAGTGGAGGTGACAGTATTCCAGCTGAGCTATTCAAAATCTTAAAAGACGATGCAGTAAAAATGCTACACTCAATTTGCCAGCAAATATGGAAAACTCAACACTGGCCACAGGACTGGAAAAGGTCAGTTTACATTCCAATTCCAAAGAATGGCAGTGGCAAAGAATGTTCAAACTACCGCACCATTGCACTCATTTCACATGCTAGTAAAGTTATGCTTAAAATCCTACAAACTAGACTCCAGCAGTATGTGGATCAAGAACTACCAGAAGTACAGGCAGGATTTTGAAGAGGCAGAGGAACTAGAGATCAAATTGCCAACATATACTGGATCCTGGAGAAAGCTAGGGAGTTCCAGAAAAACATCTACTTCTGCTTCATTGACTATGCTAAAGCCTTTGATTGTGTGGATCACAACAAACTGTGGCAAGTTCTTAAAGAGATGGGAGTACCAGACCATCTTATTTATCTCTTGAGAAACCTATATGCGGATCAAGAAGCAACAGTGAGAACTGGACACGGAACCACTGATTTGTTCAAAATTGGGAAATGAGTCTGGTAAGGCTGTATACTGTCGCCCTGCCCATTTAACTTATATGCAGAGCACATCATAAGAAAGGCAGGGCTAGATTAATGAAAAGTTGGAATTAAGATTGCCAGGAGAAATATCAACAACCTTGTCATGGAACAATTAACATTCCGACCAGAGGAGGATGGACCGTGGTTCATGTGCATAGTGAATATCAAAGAAAAGGAAATCCAAGGCATATTCTATTGTAAAAACTTTAATGAGAAAACAAAAGACCTAAACTGACTACATTGTCTCATCGGGCAGAAGAGAAAAGAAAAAAAAAGTAACTGTGGGAAACTTTTTCTAGGCACAAAACAGTCTGAAACCATAACATAGCTGGACATATGAGAGTCAATATAGTTACATGATAAGATAGTGACACAGGTGCAGAGAGCAGGGGAAAATGTACAGATAGAAAATGAGCGAAGCTGGCAAAACTAAAAAAACACGCAGTGACATACCTAAGATATGCAGATGATACCACTCTAATGGCAGAAAGTGAAGAAGAACTAAAGAGCCTCTTGTTGCAGGTGAAGAAGGAGAGTGCAAAAGTTGGCTTGAAACTTAACATTAAGAAAACCAAGATCATGGCATCTGGCCCTCTCTATTCCTAGCAAATATATGGGGAAGAAATGGAGGTAGTAATAGTTTTTTTTTCCTGGGCTCCAAGATCACTACAGATGGGTACTGTAGCCAAGAAATAAAAGACACTTCCTCCTGGGGAGGAAAGCAATGGCAAATCTAGACAGCACACTAAAAAGCAGAGACATCACCCTGCCAACAAAAGTGCATATAGTCAAGGCTATGGTTTTCCCAGTTGCAATGTATGGCAGTGAAAGCTGGACCATAAGAAAGGCTGAACACCAAAGAATCAAGGCCTTTGAAATATGGTGCTGGAGAAGACTCCTGCAAGTCCCTTGGACTGCAAGGCGATCAAACCGGTCAGTCCTAGAGGAGATCAACCCTGACTGCTCTTTAGAAGGCCAGATCCTGAAGCTAAAACTCAAATACTTTGGCCACCTAATGAGAAGGAAGGACTCACTGGAGAAGAGCCTAATGCTGGGAAAGATTGAGGGCAATAGAAGAAGTGGATGACAGAGAATGAGGTGGTTGGTTGGAGTCACTGAAGCAGTAGGCATGAGCTTAAATGGACTCCAGAAGATGGTAGAGGACAGGAAGGCCTGGAGGAACATTGTCCATGCAGTCACGATGCGTCCAACACGACTTTGCAACTAACAACAACGTAAAGAAAATATTTGCTATGTTAATGTATTACTGAGTTCACTCTCAGAGGATAATTAGATCTGTGTTATCACTCTAGCAACTTCCTTTATACTAATGAAAGTCAATGTTTTGGGAATATTTAAAGAGAAATATGTTCCAGGAAGTTTGGACTGGAAATACAGCTACATTTATTTTCATGAAAACTTTTCTGATGCACTATTCTTGGCTAGAAGAACTGCTGTAGATTATCCTAGAACAGACATGTCAAACACAAGGCCCGGGGGCCGGATGCGGCCCGTGAAGTGGTTTCATGCGGCCCGCGAAGCCATCCTGGAAACAGTGAGAGAACGGCCCTGCTGCCTTGGCACTGGCCCAGAGACCCTCCTTCTGCCAGAGACTCCCAGATCTGTCCCACTCCTGCCCAGGCCCCCATAGGCACCCTTGATGCGAACGATGTAGAGCTGGCCACGCCCACCCAGTAGGCCATAGGCACTCTAGCCACACCCACCCAGTAGGCCACGCCCACCCTGGTCATACCCACCCGGCCCTCCGAGGGCAACCGCAATGCTGATGCGGCCCTCAATGAAATTGAGTTTGACACCCCTGTCCTAGAAGGTCCAATCTGATAGTCTCCCCCATTTTTTGAATGCAATAACTATTAATTTTGTAACACAAATTGCACAGTCCAAACCACTTTTTCTTGACAGCTGTCAAGTTCTGGCTGATAAGCCCAACAAAGCAAAACACCAGAGGCATTGTGTTCTCTAATGTATTCTTTATTAGGCATTAACAAACTGGTATGATGGAAATAAAGCTAGCTCTGAGAAAATGGCAGGAAGCAGTTAATTAAAAGAATGAAACTTTTTTCCCCCTCTCTGCCAGTTCAGGTCATACTGTCCAATATATCTTCCAGTAATTATTATGAGAAGAAACTTTAGTCCACTAAAACAACTCTTCAACAGCTTCGACTCTCCCTGTGGACTCAAAAGTCTCCCCTCTTTCCCTCCCACACTGTTGGCAAGCTAGAAGCATGCAGCAACCCTAAGGACAGTAGGTTTCATAGCTTGACATGTTGCCCCCACTAGGAAGGAAAGGGAACTTGGAAAACAAAAAGAATATACATCAGTGCTTGCTAATCTCTCCCTTGTAGTGGTTCCAGCTTCCAGAGGTATTTTGTGTGGAATCATTTTACCAAACGATCTGCTTTTATGTACTGGGATTTTACCCATCTAGATTCTGACATCGGATAACCCTCCTATTGAATTAAGTACTGCAATTTCCCCTTGTGGATTGTGGAATTGAGGATTCACTTAACTTCACAGTACATTTCCTGTTCTACCATTATTGGGGCAGGAGCCATCATCCCTACTGAACTCAGTGTGGATTCCTTGAATGGCTTCAATAAGTTGCAATGGAATACCGGGTGTACTTTACCCAACAACCTTGGTAGTCTTAGCTCTACTGTCACTGGATTGACAACTTTCACGATTGGGAAAGGACCTATGTAGTTCATCCCTAACTTTTTGCAACTTTGTCTCAGTTTAAGATACTTTGTAGACAGATACACTTTATTCCCTACATGGAACATCTCCTGGGGAGCTCATTTCTTATCTGCCTGTTTTTTCTGACTTTTGACTGCCTTAGCTAAAGCCTTCTTCGCATCGCTCCAGACCCTTTGGAATGAACCCACCCAATCGCTTAGAGTGCTCAAAGAGGGAGGCTCCTCTGGGCACTTTGGTATTGGCATGAACTCCACCCCTGTTGCTAACTTAAATGGAGTGAAACCAGTACTGCTGTGCACTGTGTTGTTATACACCACCTCTGCAAATGGGAACAACTCTGCCCAGTTTGTTTGTTGGTAGTTGACGTAGCAGTGCAGGTATTGCTCCACTATGGTGTTAGCTCATTCTGCAGATCCATTCGTACTCAGATGAAAAGCAGAACTGAGCCTCTGAGAGGAGCCAATCACCCTCACAAACTCCTTCCAGAACTTTAGAGTAAACTGAACCCCACTGTCAACTGTCCAGTAGCATTTCCAGAAAAAGAAACTCCTGGGACATTACTGAAAAATCCACACTGGCACAGAAGAAAGCGAAACCAGCTTTGGGGTTGCTGCTTGGAAATGTGCTTAGTTAAATGATAGACTCCCTCACCCCACCCACCATGTGTTCACATTGTCCAATAGTAATAATTCTTCTTGTTACGGATACAGTCTGTTTCTACTTTGAGACCTGACCTTGAGCTCCTGGTTGCTTAGCTACCACACCTCCCCCTGCATACCATTGTCAAGATATGAGCAAAAGAAAAACTTTAGGTGAAAGGCAAATCAGTCTTGACACTCACAATCTGAAATGATGCATTTAGGTACTCCATACAGTTGGTAGATATGTTGCAAAAATATCTTTGTTAGTTTCTGGGCTGAGGGTAGGCCATTACAGGCAATGAAGTGGGCCTATTTGAAAAACAGGTCTATTTCAGTCCAAATCACAGTGCTCCCTCCACTCTCACGTAGCTCCACTATAAAGTCCATCACTATCTCTTCCCAGGGTCTGGTCAGGTCAGCCACTTTCTGCAGCAGCCCCAGACTCTTCCATGGTAGTCTTTTGCTGGCTGCACAAACAGCACAGCTTCCCACATAGTTTTCAATGTCTTTCTTCATCTTGGGTTACCAGAACTGAAATTTGCAAAATGTAGTGTCTTCAGGAACTGAAAGTGGCCTGCCTGCTTACCATTATGGCTGTATTGCAGGACTTGTAGTTGCAGATGGTCTGAGACATATAATTTGTCCTCCTTCCATGCCAACCCCTCCCTCGTGGTCAGCTTTTTCTGATAAGCCACAAGCCATGCATCTGTTTGCAGCTCTTGCTTCCGTTGTTATGCAAATGTATCAGTGTGTGTGTGGGGGTAAGCTCCTCTTTTTCTCCTGCCATCTGGTTGTCGCTTGTGCTGCTTCCTGCCTATCAGGAATGACAGAGCTCACCACCTCCTGCCGGGTGCTTTTGTATTTGGGCATGCGGCAAATTCTTCCCTCATGGGATGTATTTTAGTTCAAAATCAAATCTTTTGAAATACTGTGCCCACCTGATTTGCTTAGGAGAAACTTTGCAAGGTTTTTTCAGGGCTTCTAAGTTCTTATAAACACTACAAAGGGGGCTTTGCTTTCTTCCAGGAATTGCCTCAAAGTTAGTAGCACCCACCGCACTGCCAAAGCCTCTTTCTCTCACACAGTCCACTGCAGTTCCATTTCATTTAGTTTATGAGATGTGTACATGCACAGCTGTACGTTTCCCTCCCCATTGCATTGGCGGAGGATGGCTCCCACAGCCACGTCTCTGGCATCTGCCTGGATCACGAAAGACTCTTCGGGGTTTGGTTGTTTTAGCACTGGTTCAATCTTTCAAATGCCATTTGGCATTCCATCGTCTAGTACAGGGGTCGGCAACCTGAAAAACCAAAAGAGCCACTGGGAACCGGTTCCATCACACATAAAAAAA
>JAKJMR010017462.1:128601-194463 GCA_024449315.1 Daboia siamensis | reverse complement strand
GAGCAAGAGGGGGCTAGCCCCAGAGATAGGGGGGAAAATGCAGGCGGAGGTGCTAAACTGGGCAAAAGCAGAGCAGGCAGGAGGAAAGTTAACCCTATCCTGCTTGGGATGAGGGTGAGGGAAAGGAACTGGCTGCAACACCCACCCACCCCAAAACACCCACAATTTTCCTCCAGGTGCAGCAGGACAGTGGAAAATCACATAGCTCAGATTGCATGCACATGTGGCACCCCCCTGTTGCCTCCTTTGCATTGTTTTTTACTCTTTTGGGGGGGTCGAGGGAGCCCGCTCCAGCTGCGTAGCCTGGGAAGGTGAATTGTTAAAGAATCCCAGAGCTCTGATGCCTTTCCCTGAGAAGCCGGCCAAGGCCCTGCTGGCTGGGCACCTCCAGCCATGACCACTCATCCATTGTAAGAATTTGATGAAGCCGATCGGCTCCTTGGCGGATCCCAGATCCAAACTAAACATTTTCAGCAGAGAGCGAGCAGAGTGCAAAGGGAGGCGTCTCTTTTGGTTTCTCGGGACAGGGCAGGGCAGGGCAGGGGGAAGGGGCAGTTATGGCCAAAGGGGCTGCCTGCCTCCTACCTGATTCACTCGCTCCAGGCTGGCACGGCCTTGTGGCTGCCGGCGCTCCACCCAATAGCAGGATTGGCAGCTGCAAGGCGTCAGCCCCACAGCTGGTGGCAGTCATCCTTGGAATTTCAGGGGGGGAGTGCGCTGGCTTGGTCAGAAGCCTCCGGCCGGCCAGCCCTCTCTAGTAGTGGTCAGCACCGGAGGTCAATCCAGTTGCTGCACAATGACTCCCTGGGGAAGGTGGGGCCTCGCTCTGCACCTGTGCTCTTCGTGCGGCCTTGGTAAGGTTCCTGCAGGCTGTCGCCAAGCAGCATGTTTTCTGCAAGCGAGTTGGGAAGGAGCAAGGTCGGGGGCAGCGGGGGGAGGAAGGTGATGCCATGTACCACGAGCGACGTGCTCGTGTACCACCAGTGATACGCATACCACAGGTTGAAAAGCTCTGATCTAGGCTGCTAAACCTTTGCCTCAGTTGGTCCACTGACTGGCTGTCACATCTTGGCAAGTAGTGCTCCCTGGGTGCTGTCTCCTCTGAGGCTCTTCACTCCCACCATTCCAGCTCTCTGCCCCATTTGGGCTGAGGGTAGTACAATGAGAATTCGGCTGCAGCGGCTTTCCATAACTCCTCTCACTACTTCTCCACCTTGGCTGATTGAATGCCATTGCTCCACCCATCCATTCCAGGGATGGGGACAGCTCCTTACATTCAGCTTGCTCCTTAGGACATTACAAAGGTGAAGTTACGAAGCTGCTTTCAGCCCCAGCTGGAGTCCCACTGGTCAATCCCAATTCGGCTCCAGCTGGCTTGTCTGTTTCAGGCATCAGGAGTCTTCACTAACACTCTGGAGGCTACCAGACGGTATAGGGACTCAGGACCCCTTAATGGAATTGGAATTGTTTAGAGAGCTAGCTTAGTGTCAAATTGCAGCTGAGAAGCCCAACAAAGCAAAACACCAGAGGCATTGCATTCTCTAATGTATTCTTTATTAGGCATTAGCAAACCGGTATGATGGAAATAAAACTAGCTCTGAGAAAATGGTGGGAAGCAGTTAATTAAAAGAATGAAACTTTCCCTCCCCTCTCTGACAGTTCAGGGCATATTGTCCAATATATCTTCCAGTAATTATTATGAGAAGAAACTTTAGTTTGCCAAAACAATCCTTCAACAGCTTCTGCTCTCACATTGATAAGAAATACCTGTGGACTCATAACTCTCTCCTCTTTCCCTCCTGCACTGTTGGCAAGCTAAAAGCATGCAGTGGTCCTAAAGACAGTATGTTTCATAGCTTGATAGCAGCATTCTGAAGAATATACTTATTTGTTTTTCCTAACCCTCTTGACTTTTTTTATGTTAGTTGCAGTTTTTAATGCAACTTATACAATCTAATACAATTATATCATTATTCATACTATTGAAAGGTCTTTTTTTTCAATTTTAGATCTGGGTTCATAATTTGTCCAACTTCACTCTTGAATTGGTGAGGGGTTAGAACTGTTGCTCTATTCTTTTCTCAAGCCATAACTTTTGGTGCTACAGGGTTGTATCTTTATAGCTATTTTATGTTTAGTTAATGACAAAAGGAGAATCCCAAAGAACTAAGTTTATGCTTGAGGATAATAGAGTTAACAGAGACTCTACTTCAATATAATTTATCTTTCTCAATTCTTTTTAATGACTTCAGTTATGCACTCAAACAACAGTAGAGTTATTCATTCAGAGCAACAGTTATTAGAGAGAGACTGCAACAATACATGGCAAAAGTTTCAGTAGCATAACTCATAGAAAAATTGGCTATTATCACATTCTTTATCAAAGCAGAATTAGGAAAGTTTAGGAATAGGGTTCTGAATAGATGAGGCATTAGATTTTAACAGCTAGAATAGTTAGAATAGAACATTTTTGTATGTATTGTACAATTCAATTTGAGGGTGCCTAAATTGAATGGTTTCTAATATGCTCTGAGCAATTAACCTAGTACTGGTAGTAAGCTAATGATGAATGAATGCTGTTATGCTGAGTGAATGAAGTAGGAGAACTAATATATTGTGTTTGTGCCCCTTCTCAGTAGAAGATAAGACTTCCCTCTCTACTGTCAGGCACCGAGCCATTTATAGACCATTTTTAATAATCAATTAGACCAACCTCTTCCTCCTTTTCTTGATGCCTTTATATTGTGGAACAAGTAATTACAACTCAGCAAGGTGCCTTTATTAGTGACAGATGTTTAGAGGGGAAAAAATAAAACATTTGCTAATAAATAGCTGGGGCTTCCAATTTTCAGTTTGAGGGAGATGCCTTTGGTAGCCAAATTAGAATGTGGTTTTATAGAGATACACAGTTTGATTAGCTGAATTTAAAAAAGAACCCTGAAATAACCAGGGAACTCCCATTTCTCTTTCAGTTAGCTAGGCACGTGGCTTATATACTTAAGATAAACAGACATATTAAAACTCATATCAGCCTTCAGAATTTTCTACTTCTGTTGAAATCACACAAATATGTTAGGTATGACATTTGAACATATGATGAACAGTGTGATGAACTAGATGACATCTGACAAACAAATCCATGTGAATCAATAAAAATAAACAGCACAATAATGATTTATAAACAAGAGATTCCAAATAGTTCCTATATAGATGATTAATGTGAATATAACCGGTTATTAATTATGCACTTGTATTTTTATTGAATGATATAAATATCCAAAAATATAGTTCATAGCCAACACAAATAATGATCTTGATTCAATAGAATTACAAAATGCAACGTACAATGGAGTTGAATTGTCCTGCTTTGAACTGTCCTGAGTCTCAACAAATATCCTTATCTAAAAGCTGTTGCAAAGTTTGTAAAGGTAAGATAAAAGAAAAAAACTTAAAAAATGCCTGCCATATTCATATAATTTTAGCTTACAGTAGGTATTTTAAGCTTTTTAATACCATATTTACTGTTTTATTGTAATATGCTAACTTAGCAAACTTTTAAAAAAATACTTGCCAATATACAATATATATGGAATAGATGCAACACAAATTGATTCAAAAATTTCTTGAAAGTGAATGCTGTTCTGTATATAATTTACTACTGAACCATTTATTTATTTTTATTTTATTTTAATTCCATTTATATCCCGCCCTTCTCCGAAGACTCAGGGTGGCTTACAAGCTTAGCAGTAGCCTTCATTCTATGTATGCCTGGTTGTTAGGGCTTTCACACACACCCCTCAAGCGGCATTATTACAAAGTCAGCTTATTGCCCCCAACAATCTGGGTCCTCATTTTACCTACCTCGGAAGGATGGAAGGCTGAGTCAACCTTGAGCCTGGTGGGATGCGAACCTGCACTAATTGCAGACAGCTGGTGTTACTTAAGGAGGCATTAGCCCACTGCTCCACCAAGGCTCTTATTATTGTATGGTTGGCATAAAATAATTGTTCAATTGACATAGGCGTCAATTGATGTGTCAGTTCCACTTCCTTAATTATTATGAAATTGCTGAAGAGGTAGAAATCTGATTGAATAATCTTGAGGTATCTCTTATGTGGTAAGGTATATTTTTACCTAGTTTTATTTGCCAAACATTTACATAACCATTTCATTTTTAAAAAAATACAGTACTGATTATGAAAATAGCAAGAATCATGTAATTCATGCTCATAACTAAGCAACATTTTGTGAGGTATCTGAGGATTTATCAGTTTCTTTAAAGTATTCTGTAAATTCGCAACATACCATTATCTTATATAGCTGGAATGGTTTACAAGAAGCAATATTAATTCTGAGTGGCACTGTAGTACAATGGGTAGCTGAGCTGAGTCTGAGATATTGATTGAACACTTATGCCCTTCTTCAGATAAGGATCAATCCAGTCGTGGAAGGCAAGGTTGCTATATCTCCCTGCTAGACCATGATGATCATACATTAACCATGATGATGGTTATAATGATGATGGTCATGCTAGAGTAAAAGCCCTTCTATGAGGGACAAAGACAAAATGTATAAATAATTAGCCTGTTAACAATGGTCAGTTTTACAATGGCAAGTGTGTCTCGTCTAGATCTACATTGTTTGATCTCTTATAAAGCACTTTCAAAATCTTGTGTAATCAATGATTATGTTAAGAATCTGTAGTAAGTATAAGTTTGAAATGATGCTTTTTTCTATGAGAAGTCAATCATCTACAAGAATTACCTGAAATAGGGTCCTCTTCCCTCAAATTAGTTTTATGCAGTGTTTCAATCACAAATCCTCACTTGTAACTCAATCGTTACCAATTTGAAGGCTCTTTTCCATTCAGATAGTGGTCATTGTCCTCCTACTGCAAGATTAGCTTTTGATTCTGTGAGAAATAGACAGGAGAATAAGGATAATAAAACTACCCACAACAATTTTCAAATAAGATGGTCAAAAAAATGTTACTTTTCTTTTTTTCTTTGGTTTCTATTGTCTTCCCAACTAAAATAATCTTTATCTAATCCAGGGTCTCAGTACAAATTTCTAAACATATTTTGCAAAATCTTTTAAAGTGAAGTCTCTAATTACTCAGAGAATTATCTTAGGGCCATAAACCTTGGCCTGACCAAAAAAATCTGTAAAATCTTAGGCTCAATTAGTTACATGCAACAGACCTTATAGAGAAGGTGGCAGTGGTGGGATTCAAATATGTGAACAACTGTTCTCAGTGTGAATGCTGCTTCCAGAAGTCCATTCTGAGCCTGGGTAACAAAAAATTAGCTACCGGTTCTGCCGAAGTGGTACGATCTGGCTGAATCCCACCACTGGAAGGTGGTCCCTTTCTTCAAGATGAACTTACAGCTTAAAGATATCAAGTCTTAAATGAAATTAATAAAACAACAAATGGAAATGTAAAAATGATGCAAACTAAAAGAAAAAAAATCCTCTGCTAATTGATATTCTAGCATAGACAGAAGCTAGGATGCACCATATAATTCCTCTTCCTAGATGAATGTCCTTTATGATGCTGGTTTAAATGAATTTGCCCCTCCAAATTAACTACCAATTCTCTTATTTTTTTCATAGATCTTCAGTTTCAAGTTCAAAAATTTCTAATTCCCCAACTTAAAACCAGCTAAAAATGGGCAGGCAGCTATTGGATATCTGATTTCTACACAATTAATAAAAAGCTAACAAGTAGTGTTGACTTCCAAGTTAGTCTCTCCCTTTAGACAGACTGATCACTCTAAACAGATGCCCAAACACTAGTACTGTTTTGTTATTGTCCCAATCTTTAAGAAAAGTTATAAATCTGATCTTTCTTTTCAATCAGCTTGTTAAGCATTATTAAATTTTATGCTAAATATCTGAATGAGATATGCTCTGATTGGTGAGAACATGAGCAAGATTTGATTAGACCAAGTGAGCAGAACTATCAATAGGAGACTATTTGGTAGGAAAAAAGCCCCAATTCTTGAGATTCCTATGTAAATTTAAAGGTATCTTTTCATTCAGTCTTAAAGGAGAGATTGGAATGGCAGTACCAAATATATCTATAGCTTGCCATCTATTAAACTAATCACAATCTCTGTGTGAATCCATGCAAACAAAACTATAAAATACAATATCAGGCATAAGCATAATATGAATTCTAAAATAAAATTGGAAATAGTGATAAATTCTTGTTCTGAAGAGAAAAAAGAAAATAAAGAATATACGTCAGTAAAAGCATTGTAAGGAAAAGAAACTAGAAATTAATTAAAATAAAACAGAAGTTTGTATTTATAAAATGTGTTAAATGTACCTTTAAAAAATAGATTTTCTTAGTAAGACTTTCATTTTTATGTTGAAATATGTTTCCTGTGATAGCAATAAGAAGCACCATTGTATAGAAATAAGACATTTGTATGAATGAAGACTAATTCAATTCAAATGATCCAGAGGAAAGAAACAATAATTTTAAAAGAAATCTCTATTCTTTGATTTTAAAAAAATATAAATCAAGGTTGACATCAAGATCAAGGCAGTAGCCTAAGGCTAAGTCTGGCTGATTGTATTACTTTTGATATAGAGTTTGGGAGCTTTTCTTATCTATGTAATTATTCATGACTGTTGATGTACCTTTTCTATAATTCTTGGCCAATATATTGTTGACCTCTTGGTGAAGTTTGGATGGGAGCCCAGGACTCATTGTTAGAGGGAATTCTAATAAAGAAACATTCATTTTCATTGCTTTGGTTTATGTTTAGTGGATCACTGTGTTTTTACAATGTCATTCAGTTAGAATTTGTTTGTTTATTTTTAGGCCACGACTTTTGCTCTGAAGGACATAAGTGTTTAGAAAATTCTTTTTGCAGAAATGTTGAAGGAAAGGCAGTTTGTAGCTGCCGAGATGGTTTCCAAGCTCTTCGAGATGACAGCGTATACTGTGAAGGTAAATTCTTATAAAACATGGTTACATCAGCAACAAAAATTAGTTTGGAATATTGCATGAAATATAATTAATTCATAGCTTGCCTAAGTAATGGGGTCATCAGAAAATTTAATTTAAAGTTTATTAATCAAATGAAACTTAACATTAAGAAAACCAAGATCATGGCATCTGGCCCACTCAACTCCTGGCAAATAGATGGGGAAGAAATAGAGGTAGTAACAGTTTTTATTTTCCTGGGCTCCAAGATCACCGCAGATGGGGACTGCAGCCAAGAAATTAAAAGACACTTCCTCCTGGGGAGGAAAGCCATGGCAAATCTTGACAGCACACTAAAAAGCAGAGACATCATCCTGCCAAAAAAAAGTGTGTATAGTCAAGGCTATGGTCTTTCCAGCTGCAATGTATGACTATGAAAGTTGGACCATAAGAAAGGCTGAGCGCCAAAGAATTGAGGTCTTTGAACTATGGTGCTGGAGAAGACTTCCGTGAGTCCCTTGGACTGCAAGGCTATCAAACTGCTCAGTCCTAGAGACAGATTAATCCTGACTGCTCTTTAGAAGGCCAGATCCTGAAGTTGAAACTCAAATACTTTGGCCACCTAATGAGAAGGAAGGACTCACTGGAGAAGAGTCTAATGCTGGGAAAGATTGAGGGCAATAGAAGAATGGGACAACAGAGAATGAGGTGGCTGGATGGAGTCACTGAAGCAGTAGGTGTGAGCTTAAATGGACTCCAGAAGATGGTAAAGGACAGGAAGGCCTGGAGGAACATTGTCCATGGGGCTGCAATGGGTCTGACACAACTTCGCAACTAACAACAACAATCAAATGAAATAATTATATCTCAAATTAAGGTTTCACTTCTTTAAAAAGTTTGATTTGTGTCAAAGCAATAAGTTAATTTGATTGAATACTTGATTTATAAGTAATATATTAACACAGTAAGTGTTGATTTCGTTCCATTAATCAGATTTCAGATAAATAAATTTTTATATATCAGGCCATTTTAATACATTTTTGAGCTGTTGCATCATTGTAATTAAATCATTTTGATTGTCCTTAAAATCACAGCATTCAAAGTAAACAAAAGGACGGAGGTCTCTGAATTTTATAATATGCATAATTTTAATAACAGCATTATATTTAAAAGATGATTTACAAATATTGCAAGTTATGAATGTGCTAACTCATTACATGGTTGGTTCATGTGTACATGTGTGTCTGTTTGTGTGTGTGTCTGTGTGTGTATAGAATGCATTGCAGTAGTCAAGATGGGAGCTGACTAGGGTGTGAGTGACTGTGAGCAGGGATTGTTGATTCAGAAAAGGGTGCACAAACTGGTGCACAAACTGCAGTTGTGCATAGGCCACCTGGAGTTTTCAGTCTAGGAGAAACCCCCGATTATGCACTGGGTCTGTCTTGGGCAGTGCAACCCATATATATGTAGCACTAACCCCCACAGAAAGCTCTCCTCTTCTATCCCTCAGGCTTGCCCCACAGAAGCCTGGACCTCAGAGGAGTCCCAACTCCTCTCTGTCCTCTCACTGACTCCTCCTCCAGGCATCTCCCTGCTGCCTCTTCAGCTCATCCACCCCCGCTAAGCACTCCCCCCCCCCTCAAAATTCTTTGGTCTCCCAAAGAGTGAGGAGTGCTCACTAAGAGTCTAGGGTGTCAGGGGATGGATCAGAATTTCATCTAGCAGTGAGTTCTGCCTCTTCTGTGCTGTGGCGCAAAGCATCATATGTCAGTCTTCTAAGGAGATTTATCACTCATTTTGGTCTCTGCACTTTGGGTTCAGCTGTATAGAATGAGTCATCCTCCCGAGACTTCTAGCACCCAAAAGTCTCAGGGGCTGGAGGCCCAATCTCTGGTTCTGGCTGTTGCAAGAATGTGGAAGGATTGAGTCTTCCTCCAGAGGCACCTCCAACCCAAGGGTCTCTAGCATTGGCAACACTTTCTTCAGTTCTGACAACTGCTTAGGCTGCTCATCAGGCTTCCACTTGGGTTGTTTAAGGACTTCTCCCTGTCCCTGAGCTTTAGGTACAAACTCAGGGGCATCTAGCCTGAGCTCCTCAGGCCCCATCTCAGTGCCTGGGGGGGGGGGGGGGGGGGAGGAGCTGTTGCAATGTTTTCCAATGTCCACAACCAGTTCATACAGCTCTCTTCCTCATCACTGTCATCCTCTTCTCCTTCTACAGATGGAGCAGGTTGTCACTCATCTCATCCTTGTTGAGCAGGGTTCAGTTGCTTTTGGAGCAGATGGCTGAGAGGCTCGTATTGCCTCGTTTAAAGGGAATAGATGATTTCGGTGCTATGCTTTCAGAGGCCCTGAACTCTCCCTTCCATTTGAATCCGGTACACTGGCAATCCATGTAGCTTCTCCCTGACAATGTATGGCTGAGAACTCCATCGGTCTGCCAGTTTATGCTTCCCAGGAATGCCAAGATTTCTCAATAATACCCAATTGCCAGGTTGCAAATCTTTTTTTTAAACAAGTTTTATTAATTTTCTAATTTTACATCCAAATATTTATGAAGCAATGTGGTGGTTGGGTGATCAAAAGTTAAAAATAACAAATAACAAAATCTTTTGTAATCAGCTCAAGTTACATCAACAAGAGTTCCCTCTCCAGTTCCCTTAATTATGATAACATAATCAAATTAATACATTTCTAATTGTGACACAATCAATTAGAACAATTTTGAATATATTTTCACTTATACATATCCATGTCCTGTTTTTAAATTTTATCTAATTGCAATACAGTGTTCCAAAATAGCCTGTAGTATCTAGAAAACTTAATTTTCGGGTAACCCACATTTCCTCTATTTGATTGTATAATAATTATCAAGTCTAAAATATAAACATTGTTCATTTCAGTGCATTCTTATTTTATACAAATATATTCTGTTTATCATCTTAATAGTTCATCTATTATTGAAAAAGTATCTTTTGTTATATCATTCCAAATTCTATGATCTAATTCAGAGCTTTGTTCTAATAGCTAGTTTTCCTTTTCCTTAGAAATATAAAATCTAAATATAAAATCAGTTTATATCTTTTAAAGATTTCCCTTGGTCCATTTAAAGAAAATTTTAAGCTCTGTCATTAGAAATCCCAGCAAGTAGAAAAAAACCCCCATTTTTTTGAATCTAACTCTATCCTTCTTTTTATGCCAAACAGGCTTCCATATCAGTGCCTTTAAATTCTCAAGTGTGTCTTCCTTTCTTCCTACACATATTGTTTGAGTCCAGGGAGACCATCTAATTGTCAGTTTTTCAAAAGAAATATCCCCTTTATAAATTTTAAATTGTTGCTTTAATAAATCAGTTTTCGATGTTTGGTGTAATATAGTTGTCATTAGTTCAGTCTGATCTTCTTCCAGTTCCATCTGGCTCAGGTAAGAGGTCATGTCCGGTGTTTTAGTTATTGTTTGGTTGGCTAGATTCTCAATGTACTGTATTTGAAGGACTTTGGCATCTTCCATCTTAGTGTTGCTTTATTTGGCTTCTGTTGTTTTTTGAATTGTAAATTTTGTGGTTAGAATCAAGATTTGGGCATTAAGGTCCTCAGTAAATTGTATTTGCTGTTCTTTAGCATCTCCTGTTTTGATGTTACTTTCCTCCTCTTCATTTGGTTTTTGAATTGTCAATTCATCAGTTGAAGTCACATTTTTGTTTGGTACATTTAAGCTGTCAGATTTATTTTGCAGTCTAGCTTTCATTTGCTCAGCCACTGCCAGGATTGTTTCAAGTATAAGTTTATAGTCAAGTGGTGGATAATATTCTTCCATTTCTTTGGTGTTTACAGATAGGTGTTTCGTGGAGGCTGTTTTTGATAAAAGCCAATATAACTCCACCTCCTAAAAGTTGTTTTGCCAGGTGTTGCCAATTCTTATCTTTAAAGATAATGTCAAGGTGACTTCTGGTAGTGCTGCCGCGCCGAATGGCAGCGTTTCTGAAGCTGCCCAATCTTGGGAAGCGTTAGAGCGCCCGGAGGCAGCGAAAATCAGATGTCCCGTGCCGCCGAAGTCTCTTCCTTGGGAGAAGAGGGAGAGGCGAGCCTGTTTGTGTAGAGGTAGAGCTCCTCTGTGATTCCCCCAATGCCTGGGGCTAACAGAGTGAGTTCCCTCGGAGGCCAGGCTTTCTCCGCTCCCAGGACGCTTTCACTCCACAAAGGAGTGGAACAAGACGTGACAACTACATCTGCTGCTTAGATGGGATTGTGAGTATTTTTTTTTTCTTTGAGAAGCAGGCAGAACAAAGCAGGAGGATTTGAATTTTCAAGTTGGATTTTAACTTTAACTCAGATTCATTATCTTCTTCAAGTTTTAAGCTGACTGAAATGGAGTAAAAATGGCGCTGGAATGTTTCTTTCTTGTGTGAATTGACTGTTTTGGAAAATTGTTATATTCTGCAATATAGCAAGAGATACAATTTGCAACTGATTCCATCCAGTACCGGACGTTGTGTATTTGAAAGTTTGTTCTTTTTTTTTTATTGAAGGATAAGGAACTTTGGGAGAAAAACTTTTATTTTTTCTCCCTTCTCCTTTCTTTTTTTTTTTTCCTTTTGAACTTTGATTCTGCTGGGTGAAAGAGGAAATCGAAACTTAAGAGATGGCTGCGAGGCATGGGGAAGGCCCTACAATTTCTAAAAGTGTTATTTCTTCACCTTTACCACAAGCCGCAGGGCAGACTTCGACGAAACCTACAGTACAACCACCTTCCCCCCCACCTCCTGCATTTACACTTGCAGACATTCAGCAAGTTGTGATGCAGTCAACACAAGTATCACAGCAAGAAATAAAGGAAACAAAGGAAGAATTTGTTAATCAAAACAATCAAATGAGGGAGGATATAGTGCTTGCACTTCAGGGCTTGGCTGCACATATTGAACGCCTGGATGTTCGTGTGGATTCAGTTATGGAGTATGTGGAGAATCTGAAAATAAAATTATCAGTACTGAACAGAAAATAGACAGAGTAGAGGTTAAAGTTGATAGAACAGAAGATGAATTTACCATATCACAATATAAAAATATGGAGTTTGCATTGCACATCAGAGGCCTTAAAGAGAATCCTAAAGAAGATTTGGAATGGGAAGTGGCACAAGCAGTGGCTCCTGTCTTGAAATGTGAACCTGAAGAATTACTTAAAGAAATGGATAAGACATTTAGGGTTAATTCCTGGATTGCTAGGCAGAAAAATTTACCTAGAGATGTAGTGATTTACTTTTCCAGGAGATCAACCAGAAATTCTATTATCCAGGCTTTCTATCGGGAAAGATTTCAAATTGCAGGCCAAGATATTATAATTTTAAAGGAGATACCTCCAAAAATTCTTAGAAAAAGGAAAGATTTCTCTTTTCTGTCCGATGAGCTTAAGAAGCGACAAATTCAGTTTAGATGGGAAATACCCAATGGAATTGTGGTGAATTATGCAGGGACGAGGTACAGGTTGGATACAATTTTAAAAGCAAAGGATTTTTATACTAAGGTCCGTAAAGCAGGCTCACCACCGTCTCCTCGAGTTAAAAGAACAGAAGCAAGACAAGAAGATAAACAATTGAGTGAAGGGGCAATGTCATTGCCTCTTGAGAAGATGCAGCAGGGTGAGATTATGGAGCAGACTTTGGTGTTAAAGGAGGACCCAAGAGAACAGAGGATGACTAGGGCTGCATACAAGCGTAAGGAAAAAGAGCAAAAACAGAAGCTTTTATCTGGTCCAACTACGCAAGATGCGGCTGTTTCAGAGCCTGTGGGAGGAGCACGTCCAAAGAGAGCAACAGGTGATCTCCAGGCTATGTTCCAAAGGCTCCTGGTCACCAAAGATGGTGAAGTTCGTAATGTCTTAAATTCACCACAGAAAAGAAAGAAAAGAAAGAAAGTATTTTATTATTTGAAACAACATAAAAATGACATTGTTTGCTTACAAGAGACACATATTGCATTAAAAGACCAAAAGTATCTGGCTAATTCTCGATTGGGAACACATTTTGCATCTTTTGCTCTGGATAAGAAGGCTGGAGTGGTCATTTATTTAAGAAAAGATTTTTCGGCTAGATTAATTGAATTGGACAAACAAGAGAGATATGTTTGTATTGAATTAATGCTGCAAGGAAAGAAAGCTCTTCTTGTTGGATTATATGCTCCAAATCAACAACAGCAAAAATTCTTTAAACTTTTACATCAGAGACTAATTGAACTGGGGGATTGGAATGGAGTCTTGGACCCATCTGAAGATAAGAAGGGATCCTTCAAAAACTTTTCTAATTCAAAATTGCCTAAAGCTTTTTTGATTTGAAGGAGGATCTGGAATTAAGAGACGTATGGTGGGAAAGGAATATGAAAGACAGAGATTTTTCTTTTTTTCGGATAGACATAAATCTTTCTCTAGGATTGACTTTATTTTAATTACTACTGATCTTTTCTCTAGGGTTAAGAATGTTAAGATTTTTCCTAAGACATTGTCGGATCATAGTCCTGTTTGGTTGGAGTTTTTTTTGCTGAAGATGGTAGTAGAAGATCCTGGAGACTGAATGAAAATTTGTTTACAAATGAGGTGTTCTTGCAAAAATGTAGAGAACATGTGAAAGAATTTTTTGTTATGAATATGCATAAAGGTACATCGATAAGAATGGTTTGGGATGCCAGTAAAGCTTATATGAGAGGGGTCTTGATTTATATGAACAATGCTTATAGGCGTAAGCAAATGCAAAAACGTATAGATCTTGAGGAAGAGATTAAATCTAAGGAGAAAGATTTTATTTTGAATCCATTGGATAATAATTTAAGGATTTTGATACATTTATTGAAAGAACAATTTAGTATGCTACTGGCTGACCAAGTAGCAACTAATTTGCGTTATGCTAGACATAACACTTTTTGTAATGCAAATAAGCCTGGTAGGTGGTTGGCTTACCAATTAAGGAAAAAACAGAAGTCACGTACTATAGATAAAATAGAATATAATGGAAAAGAAGTCTATCAACAAAAGTTGATTAAGAGGAGTTTTTTAGATTTTTATTCAAAATTATATTCTAGAGAAAATATACAAGTTTTAGATATAGATAAGTATTTACAGGAAGCTCATTTTCCGAGACTTTCAAAAGAACAACAACTTGAGATGAATTACTTAATAACATCAGAGGAAATTTCCTTAGCTATTAAACAGTTGAAAGTGGGCAAGGCCCCGGGAACAGATGGATTAACAGCAATTTATTATAAAAGGTTGTTGGTTGAAATGATTGAACCTTTAAAGATCTTGTTTAATGAAATCCAGACTGGAGGAGCAGTTCCTCCATCTTGGAGGACAGCTTTTGTATCATTGATTCCAAAGGAGGATCAAGACCTTACTCAACCTAAAAATTATAGACCTATATCGCTTTTGAATACAGATTATAAGATTTTTGCTAAAGTATTGGCTAATAGATTAATGCAAGTTTTGAAACAATTGATTCATAGTGATCAATCGGGATTCATATCAGGAAGGTATATGAAATATAATGTAAGACAAATTGTAAATTTGCTTGAATATTTGGATAAGAACAACCAAGTCCCTGCAGCATTGATATTTTTAGATGCAGAGAAAGCTTTTGACCAATTGAATTGGCAATTCTTATTGAGAGTTATTGAGGAGATGAATTTTGGAGAAGGATTTCTACATTCTATTAAAGCTATATACCAACAACAAACTGCACAAATTATAATTAATGGGGGGCTAACAGAGACTTTTAAAATTGAAAAAGGTACAAGACAGGGATGCCCCCTATCACCATTATTGTTTGTTCTAACTTTAGAGATTTTATTAATTAAAATTCAAGAGTCCTCTATGATAAAGGGAATTAAAATAAAACAGAATGATTATAGATTGAGAGCTTTTGCTGATGACTTGGTTGTGACAGTATCTCAACCGATAGTCGGTTATAGATTTGATGGAAATTATAACTCAGTATGGTAAGGTTTCTGGGTTTAAGGTAAATATTAATAAGACTAAGATATTATCTAAGAATATATCTATGAGTGAAAGGGAAATGTTAACTAAACTAATAGGTTTTGAAATAGTAAAAAAGGTTAAGTATTTAGGAGTGTATATTTCAGCTTCAAATGTAAAATTATATAAGAATAACTATGAAACATTATGGTTGAAGGTACAAAGGGATTTAAATAATTGGAAAAAGTTACAATTATCTTTATTGGGAAGAATCGCAGTTGTTAAAATGAATGTTCTGCCAAAGTTTCTCTTTTTGTTTCAAATGATACCTTTACTGAAAAAGAATGCCAACCTTGATGAATGGCAGAAGGGTATTAATAAATTTATTTGGGTAGGGAAAAAACCAAGAGTTAAATTTAAGATTTTACAAGATGCTAGGGAAAGAGGGGGACTCAACTCACCAAATTTGAAACTGTATTATGATGCGGTGGCCTTGACGGGTTAGCGATTGGCTTAATTTAACTAGTAAGAGAATACTTCACCTTGAGGGTTGGGATTTGGTATATGGATGGCATGCATATTTGCTTTATGATAAGAAGGTGGATAGGGCTTTTAAATCTCATATTCTTAGAAGTGCCTTGTTGCGTGTCTTGAAAAAGTATTATTATAAGTTAAATTATAAAATACTGATTTGGGGAATTCCTGGACACGCGATAGAATGTGTATCTATGGGAGTGAGTTTGGATATGTTTTCCTATAAGGAATTACTTAGATTGGAAGAGAATGATTGGCAACTTAAATCATTAGAGGAGTTAAGAAAATATAAGTTACTCTTGGTTTCAATATACTCAATTGAAAGCTAGGTGGAAGTTGGATCAGAAGGTTGGCATCACAATTACAGATGAAAATTTAGTAAAACAAATTAGAGATTTAAATCGTGCACATATAAAGAGGATATATAATGTTTTAATCGAACTGGATTCAGAAACGGAATTAGTTAAAGATTGTATGATAAAGTGGGCACAAAATATTCAGGAACCAATTTCGCTGGATACTTGGGAGGTAATTTGGGTTAGAAATGTTAAATTTACTCAGGCTCAAAATTTAAGAGAAAATTTTTATAAAATGTTTTATAGATGGCATCTGGATCCCAAAAAGTTGTCTAACATGTATCCTAACTTAGAGTCTAAATGTTGGAGATGTGGTAGTTTAGAAGCCACCTATTTTCATATGTGGTGGACTTGTAGAAATATAAAAGCTTTTTGGGTTAAAATTTGGTGGAACATTCAAACGATTTTTAAGAGAAAGATAAAGTTCTCTCCGCAATTGTTTCTATTGGGTATTGTTGTAGATTGTGATGTTAAAGAAACCAATTTGATGTTGAATTTGATAACAGCAGCACGGTTACTGGTGGGACAATACTGGAAGAAGGATAGTTTGCCTACTATAGAAGAATGGGTGTTTAAAGTTTCGAATCTTGCAGAAATGTCTAAGATTTCTGCTTATTTGAAGGATCATTCACAAGAAAGATATATTTCAGTTTGGAGGAGATGGATAGATTATATTCAGAATAAATATGGGACTAAAAAGTTCTATTTAGCTTATGAGTAGATTTTAGAGGGATATTGTTATTAATTTTAGTGTTAGTACTTTGTATGTATTTATGTTAAAGGGGAGTTAAAGTACATTATGAACTTGGTTAATTTTATATTATGGATAATCTTTAGCTAGAATATGATTATTATAACTATACCCTGTATTTAGCTCTGGGAAGTGGGGGGGAAGGGGGGTGGTTTGGGATGGATGGGATTTTGGGATGTATTGTAAAATCTTCTTTTTGTAAAACTCTTTAATAAAAAAAAAGATAATGTCAAGGTCAAATCTGAGTTTGAGCCAAATCTCAGAACAGAGAGGAGGTTTACTTGCTGTATCAGATTTCGCCACCAGATGTCCTCAGTAGCATGTAAAATCTTTTCCAAACTTATAAAAATCTGGGTTTTTTTTTCCTTTTTGCCCTTCTTTCACAGCTTAAAAGGTAGATAGGATAGTAGGTTCATGTAAAAGTAAGGATTTTTTAATAGCCCAAGAGTTCCAAAAGTGCAAACAAGATTGCTTAATTATTCAGTTAATAATTTCCATTTCTTTTAAGGCTTTAAGATTTTAATTCCCCAAGTAAGTATTCGCCATTGTTTCCAGGGGGAGGGGGAGACAGTTTTCAGGAAAGTCCCATGGGAAGATTAACTGAGGTAAGATCTCACCCAGATCATCCAGATTGCTTCATTGTGCTTGATGGTGCTTTTGGCTTTCGGCAGGGAATGGCTTAATGATTGGCCATATTAATGACCGATCTCTTCTTTTTTGGGCCAGAGGAGCTGCTCTGGATCAAACGGAGGACTGCTGCCCTTCTTCAATCATAGGGAGGGCCTCCTCATGGCGGTCGCCCCTCCAGGGTGATTTTCGAACCTTTTCAGGGTCCTCTGAGGAAGAAAGATCGGTTGGCAGGGAGAGGGTTCTTCCCGCATGTCTGTTGGTGCTGCTCATGCAAACCGGAAGCCCCAGCTTGCAAATCTTGAATCTCACCTTCAGATCGTAATTTGTCCTGTTTCTGTGTTCTTGGACTGCTGAAACGGCTAGAGCCTTCTCATATGCCATCTTCAGATTCCTCCTCAACTTTTCCACATAGGTGCAGTATGAATTGAGGGAGGTTTCATCCGTTGAGATTTCCAAAGGCTATATCTACTGGCAGCTGAGCCTCCCTACCAAACATCAGTCAATATGGAGAATACCCCATAGCATCATTTTTCATGCTATTATATGAGTGTACAACAATAGAAATGTGTTGTGTCCAGTTCCTTCTTCTCTGTGATCAGCATCCTTAACATGTCCAGAAAGTACGATTGAACCTCTCAGGCTGTGGGTCTCCTTGTTCACCCACAAGGGAGTGGTGCATGACTTTCAAATGCCCAGTACGTTCAGCAATTGTCTGACAAGCTTGCTTTCAAAATCTCTGCCTTGATTGGAATATATACACTGACGTAGCCCATAGTGTACAAAGAACTTTTCTAAAAGTACCTTGGCTACTGTGTGGCACACTGATCTTTTGTTGGGAAGGCTTGTGCATAGCGAGTGAAATGATCAGTCACAACCAATACATTCTCCTGTCCACTTGTATCTGGTTCCAGACACAGGAAGTTGACACAAACTAGATCCATGGACCCATGACGTTGCAGGTGGCCATCGGTGTGGCCCTGGATGGTAGAGTCTTTCTTTGGATATAGCGTAGGCAGGATCAATAGTAGTCTCCAACCTCCATCTTCACACAAGGCCAGTAGAAGTGATCCCTCACTAGAAGGTCTTCTCTGGTCCCAGTTGTCCATGCTCATCATGTAGCGCAATGTTTTTCTGGGAGTAACAGTTGCCACTTTTCCTCGAGCCCATCCAAAGGGCCCTTCCGATAAACCATACCTCCCTGGAGCTGTAACCAGTCTCACTCTTTATACATCAACTGAGTTCCTCTTGGCAAGTCAGTTAACAGGGCCTCTCACTGAACACTCCTCAAGGCCCTTGCAGACAGGCCATAAAGGTGGCATTCTGTTTGATCCCTTTTCAAGTTTTTCTTGGTCACATCCTCCCCTCTAATTTGAATGGGTTTGCAGTACAGCTTAGGAACACCTGTGGTAGTGACTCCTACTGCTTCTGCCCCAATTGCTCCTCAAACTTGGTGTTCTACCTCCTGATACATTGCTTGAATACCATCAGGGGTCAATCAGATCCATTCTCCAATGTGTCCCTTAGGACTGTGAGGTCTCCTCAACAGGGCATCTGCATCCCTGTTCATCACACCCAGCTAGTACCTCAGGCTGAACCTGAACCCGGAGAGGGCAGCTAGCCATCGATGCTATGTGGCATCGATGCTATGTGGCATTGAGCAGGTACCTAAGTGGGTTATTGTCTGTCTTAACCTCAAATGCTGCCCCATATAGGTGATCCTTTAACTTATCTACTACCGCCCACTTAAGCATAAGGAACTCCAGCTTATGGGTGGGATAGTTCTTTTCAGCTGAAGTGAGGCCCCTGCTGATGTATGTGAAGGGCTTCAGATGTTTATCATGTTCTTGATACAGTATCCCCCAAGACCATCCTTACTAACATCAACATGTAGCTCATATGGCTGGTTAGGGTTTGCATAGGCCAAGACAGGAGTATTCATGAGTCTCCTTCAATTTGTCAAAGCCTTGCTCACACTGCTCACTCCACTCTGCATGAATGGGTTCTCAAGACTTCCTGGGTCCCTTATTCTGATGGACTTGGTTTAAAAGACCAGACACATTCTCTACCTCTTCATTCTTCAACAGATCATTGACAGGATGGACTATCTTTGCAAACCCTTCAACAAACCTCAGATAATATGAGCAGAACCCTAGACACGATCACAGTTCAGCCATATTTTGGGGTCTGGGCCAGGAAGTAACAGCCTCAAGCTTCATGGGATCAATTGATAACCCTTCTGCAGAGACAACATGACCCAGATATGTGACAGATGGTTGGTAAAATAGGCATTTCTCTAATGACAGCTTCAATCCTTTTTCATGGAGCCTGGTCAGAACCTTTTCCAAGCACTCCTCATGTTGTTCAAGAGTCTTGCCAAAGACAATGATATCATCTAGGTAAACTAGCACCTCTATCATGTCTCCCACAGTCTGCTCCATGAGTCTCTGAAAGGTCGCCAGTGCCCCTGATAATCCTTGTGACATTCAATTGAATTCATAGAACCCCAAGGGACAGATGAAAGCAGTTTTCTCTCTATCACCTGGATGCATGGGAATCTGGTGATAGCCACTTCTCCAATCCAGCACACTAAACCACTTTGCTCCTGATAAAAAATGCAGCACATCAGTTGTGTACTGATCGGGAATGGTGCTCCAATTGAGAGTATGGTAATCTATACACATTCTCAGGGACCCATTCTTCTTCTGGACTATCACAATGAGAGAAGCTTGGGACTTCAAGATTCTCGGATGATCCCAGTCCTCTTAAATTCCGCTAGATGCTCTCTAAGTTCATCTAAGACATTTAAGGAAATCTGCCAAGACCTCTCTCAGAAGGCTTATCTTCTTGTAGACGGATTGGTGCATATCACGTCAAATTCATCTTTCGAGAACAGATGTTGCAACTTCAAAACCTTGTCTTTAGCCCTCTCTTGCCCGCCTTGGGAAAGCTGTGTTCTTTGGGTAGAATTGATCTATTGAAACATTACCCTCAGTGTTTTTATTTATTTATTATTATTATTTATTTATTTAATTTTATTTGTATACCGCCCTTCTCTCAAGTGACTCCTAGTATCAGGCAGTACAATTGGGATGGCTGGGCTCACTTGTCCCAACAACATCCGGTCCTTCAACCTCACAGAGAAGTTGGTAATATTCTGGACTCCAACCAAGATCCATCCTCTGGCTTGCCACAAGGCCTTTGTGGAGACCACCTCTGAGATTACCTCCACTCCTATGTTCTGTCTTCTGGGGTCTGACTCAAGGATGAGGTAGGGCCCAGGCTGCTTCGAGTCCAATTTGACAGAGGCCCATAGACATCCCCTGGTTGTAGTACTCTCTTCTTTCGGTCCAATTTCCACAGTCACCCCAAACCTTCTGCGGGGGCCTGTTGCTCTTGCATCAGGTGTCAGTATACTGCCTGTAGTGCAGGATGAACGTCCCCTATCACCAACTCATTTCTTATTGGGACAATTGGGGTGAGCAGATACCTAACTAAGTTGGTGTTCATCCCCACAATCAGTGAGCCCTGGCTAGCTTCTGGGGGGTGGGTACAAACAATGGCCAGGGTGTTGAATGTTTCAGCGTATCCAACAAATGGGGCCCTGAATGTTAGCTGGATAGGTAGATACCCATCATATGGGAACTTGCCTCAAATGTTCAAATCACCCAACATTTTTATGGATATATGCATCAGGTTCCTGTCATAAAAATCCTGGTAGAGTAATGTCACTTGCTCACCTGAGTCCAAAAGGGCCCTTGTGTAGATGCATTCCACTTGTACTGGCACCACTAAAGAAGGGCCCACTAACTGTTTAGGAATTTTGGCAGTGAAAGACACAGCATTTGGTCTGACAGCCCATGCTTGAGTCCCCAAAGGCTGTTGCTGAAACCTTGTCACTTTGACTCTGGTAGGCTCTAGGACCGTGGTGGTGAACCTATGGCATGCTTGCCACAGGCGGCATGCAGAGCCATCTCTGTGGGCACATGTGCCATTTCTACAGACAGAGGCATGCAGGGCCAGGCTCCTCTCCTCTCCCTCTCCATGCATGCGGAGTCCGGGAACAGCTGCAAGAGCTGGGCAGGGTGAGAAAACCTATAAAAGGAGCAGTTTGGGTGGGAGAGTGAGTGAGCAGCCTTTGGAAGTGATCAGTGGTAGGTTTCAAATCATTTAACAACTGGTTCTCTGCCTCACCTTGCTTCATCTTGGTCAGGCTGGGCTGCTTGGGGGGTCAGCTGGGGTGCGGGCAGGAGGGTGGGGTCATCAGGTCCCAGCTGGGGGAAGGTGAGGGGGTCTGGCTAGGGGGGGCAGTAGGGCCGGGACACCTCTGTGGAGGAAAGCCAGCTCCCCCACCCACAGAGCCTCTCATCCACACTGCAGTCATGTAGGATTGCATAGAAGGGGCACCTGACAGGGGCTGGGGGGGTGGCCATCAGGAGGGAATCAGAGCTTCCATCTCCCTTCCGCAATGCAGCCCCATTGGCGTGGGCAGAGATGGCCCCGGGACGGCTGGAAATGACCCCTCACTTGGTGCCGGCCCTGTCTAAATGGTGGCTCTGACGGGGGCAGTGGCTGCTGCTCCTCCTGATACTCCAAGCCCCTTGACTGGCCAACCACACAGGGAAGTAGGAGGCAGTAGCAGTGATCCCTACATCACCAAGCTCAGCCAGCAGCAGATCTGGAAGCAAAGCTGTGCTGCTCATCCTCATGGATGCAGTGGTGGGGGAAGGTGAGCTTTGGCGCATGCCCACCCCTCCTCGCTGCCACCCCACATCACACAGGGGTGCACATGGGGCTTCTGCCTCACTTTCTGTGCTGTGTTAGGGCTGGAATGAGTGTGGAACTTCCATGCTGCTTCTTCTCCTGTCCCAGGGCAGCTGTCACTGTCCCATGATCTCCAGCCCATCACCAGCCAATTAGGCATGCCAAGCTCAGGCCTCAGGCAGATGGAGGCCAGAAGGGAGTGAGAGCCATGGCTGCCTGGCTCCTCTGCCTGAATATGCGTGTGGGGAGAGGTGCTGCCTGGCTCGGTAAGACACAGTCCACCCACAGAAAGAGGAAAAGGATGAAGGAGGCAGGCTGGTTGGGGATGGGCACAGCACTGCCCATAGGGGGAATCTGACCAGCCCCAGACTGGAAGGGGAGAGAGACTGAGGGAGCCTTAAGGGAGTCATCCCGGTGCACCTGGCTGGCTGGCAATGGACTGGAGAGTGCAGGATGGCAGCAGCTGCCCCAGGACAAGTGGTAGGCAGGGTGGGCACTCCTGCTATCTGCAGGGGAAGAAGCAGTGTGGAGGCTCCATGCCCAGTCCAGCCCAGCCCCGGTATGGCACAGAAAGTGAGGCAGCAACCGTATGTGTGCCCCGTGTGCGAGCATGCCCCTCCCTCCCTCCCTCCCTGCAAGCCGAGCCATGGCATCTGCAGCAGAAGAGTGCAGGCGGGCAGCGGAAGGCACGAGGAGCCCTGATCCCAGAACAGCCCCTCCCCAGAAGAGCTGTGGGGCTCAGGAGCCTCCCCCCATGCCACCCCACACCCCGCAGGGAAGAAAACCATAGCAAGACACTCTTCTGTTTTAACTTTTTTTCCTTTTCACTTTTTGGAGTTTTCATCCTGCTTTCATGAAATAGCAGCATTTGGGAGGGGGTGTAGCTGCGCCCTTCCCCCCAAAGCCATCAGCTGACCAAGACGCCCTCCTGCCCACTGCCCCACCTCCAGAGACCACTTGGATCTCCTCCAACCCTGCCTGGCCCCCACCAGCATCCCTCCCCAGGAGCAACATCAACCTGGCCACACTCACCCTGGCCATGCCCACCTAGTCTGCCATGACAACCATAGCCATGACCACCCAGCAGGCCATGCCCACCCAGCACTCAATGATACATAAGTGGGTTTTGGATTGCAGTTTGGGCATTTGGTCTCTAAAAGGTTTGCCATCACTGCTCTAGAATATGGAGTCCTTTGCTAACAGGGTTGCTCCCATCACTGAGTGGGGATTTGGGGGAACTTCATTCACAAAGGGTGATGCCCAAGGCTGCCCTTGGCCACTCTTTTGATTGGAGCTATCTAGTATTGCTGGGCAATTGGCTCCCTCACTGGGGCCTCCCTGTAGTTTCCCAACTGGGCTGAATTTCATGGGTTTTGCAGCTTTGTACAAATACGCCTGTAATGCCCTGCACCCCCACAATTATAACAGATCACTGGCCTTGCCAGCTTATCAGCTGAAGTGAAAGAGCCCATTCCCCCACTGACTGGTCTAGCCAGACCTCCATTCAAGGGCAAACTACCCATTGCCATCCATGAGGCCATCATCTTGGTTAAGTTGGATATTTGAGCTTGCATAGTGGTGAGCCAGGCATCATCACCTCCAGCTTTCTTCACTCCCGTGCCTTAGGGCCATTCTGATGGCAAAGAGGCTATAGCCTCTTTGGTCTCTCCACCACTTCTTTTGCCCTAACTCCCCTTATGAGATCATAATACTCCCAGGCATTCCCTTTGGCTTCAGTCTTTATTTGATTCCAGACTGAGTCTGAGACTAAAGCACCCTGTGAAAGTTGCTCCATCCTGGCCCGTTCTACTGCCTGCTCCATCCAGGTTTCACATTCTTCCTCCCCCTGTGGTACTGGTTGTATATCTGAAAAGATACATAGTTTCTTGTACCCATCCCCAGCACAGTAGTTGCCAGTCAGGGTGTCAGAACCAACTTCAATCCACATCTTAAGAAAGCAGAACTCTTGGAGACAAGATTTTCCAAGCAGGAACTTTTACTAAGAAATAGAAGATAGCAGGCATAATAGACAGGATCTGAGGAATCCCTTCATAGATTGATATTTTTAAAGTCCCCAAGTAAGCCACATCCCACAGTTCATTTGGTCAGTTCCGGATCAGCTAAGTTCTAGGTGGTAAGGTTCATAGCAGGATCATTTCTACCCCCTCACATTTCATCCAGAGAAACAACCCAGATTCTGGAGGCTGTCATTCCTCCATTTTTCCACCCCCTTTCTTAGTTGCCCATAAGATAAGATTGAATGCCTAGCAATTGATTATATTGTGATGGATAGTATCTGGTAATTCCGCTATAAAATCCATGGCTATTTCTTTCCAGGTGGCTGAGGGTTTCGCCACTGGCTGTAACAGTCCGAATGATTTCCCTTGCCGCCTCTTAGCTGTTGCACACTTTTGGCAGCTGGCCATGTAGCTTTCTATGTCTTTTTTCATGGATGGCCACCAAAATTGCCTTTTAGTTAAATGTAAGGTTTTTACAAACCCAAAATGTCCTGCTGATTTTGTATCATGGCACAACTGCATGAAATTGATCCTGTATGTATAACGTCTCCCCCACCCAGGGTAGTCCATCTCTGATTGTGCACACATGACTATTTTTTGGGAATCATTCATCTGTTTCCAAAGACATTTGGAATTTGATCCCAGTTTGGCTATCCAGCTGCAGCTTCATTTTAGCTTGGGCCCTGGTGATTACTCGCACTGCCAGTTGTTGTTTGGGTATAAGTGGTTTAGAGTCGGTGGCCCATATGCTGTTATATTGGGGCCTGCAAGACAGTGCATCCGCCAGCAAAACTTTTCCCCCCAGTAAGTGTTTAAGTGTGAAACAGAATTGATGAAAATGCTGAGACCAACGGGCTTGCTTAGGAGTGAGTTTCCTGGGTGTTTTTAGTGCTTCCAAATTTTTGTGGTCTGTCCAGACCTGGAAGGGGATTTTATTCCCTTCAAGGAAATGATGCCGGGACTTCCGGGTGGCAAGGCGCCGACGACGACAGCTGTTTTCGGGTTGTCAGCTTCGCGGCTTTGTAGAACCGCCGAAAACAGCGCCAATCAGCTGTTTCGGCGGTTCGAAAGCCCCCTCCTCGGGAGAAGAGGAGGGGGTGAGTATGCAGGTAGGGGAAGGGCTCTCCGGGGCCGCCAGAGCTTAAAGTTCTGGCGGCTGAAGTATCGAGCCCCCCCGAAGCCTGGATTTCTCCGGGCTGCGCAGCGTTTCTGCTCCGTGCCTTTTGGAGCAGAACAAGGCGAACGCAACCATCCCTGCTTACAGGAATGGATTTTGGAAGACAAGAAAGCAGGCAGAGTGATGCAAGAGAATAAGGAGTAAGTGAACTTTTGAACTTTGGCTCAATCCACATTGAAGACCCTGAAAGTGAAAGTGCGTAGTTGCAATAGTGGAAAAAATGGCGGCTAAATCTTCTAAACTTACTAAAAGTGTGGGGGCTTCCCCCCTGCCGCAATCTTCATTGCAAGTCTTAGCACCTCCTGCACCTTCACCTTCGCCTGTTCTAACAGTTAAAGTTTTGCAAGATGCTTTGGAAAAGCATTCACAGCAATTAGCTGAAATCATGGATGAAAAGTTGGAGGAGAAGTTTACAGTAATAAGGGAGGACATCTTGCTTGCATTTCAAGGCATGGCGATATGTATTGAACGCCTGGAGGAAAGAGTGGAGGACCTCAGTCAAAATAATATTAAATTGGATGCAAAGATATTAGAGACTGAGAATGTGGTGGATAAAATTGATTATGACCTGACACTGGTACAGTACCATGAAATGGAATTTGCTGTGAGAATTAGGGGTCTTAAAGAGAATCCTAAGGAAGATTTGAAGAAAATAGTTTCTGTCGCTTTGGAAGATGTGTTGGGAAGGCCAGCTGAAGGAATTGTAGAAGATATAGATAAAATCTTCCGTGTTAATTCCTGGATTGCAAGACAAAGGAAACTACCTAGAGATGTGGTTGTTTATTTTACAAAGAGAGCAACCAGGAATGAAGTTATTCAAGTTTCTTACAATACTAAGCTTGTGATTGCAGAGCAAGAAGTCTTGGTTTTAAAAGAGATCCCTCCAAAAATTTTAAGGAAAAGAAAGAAATTTGCATTTCTGGCACAGGAGCTTAAGCGACGTGACATCAAGTTTAGATGGGAGATCCCAGTGGGTATGGTGGTAATGTATGAAGGCACAAGATACCGTTTTGCTACAGTGATGCAGGCACGTGATTTTTATAGCAATGTTTTAAAAGCAATCCCCATACCACTTTTGGAATCAACAAAGAAGAATGGGGAGGGAAAGTCTCAAGGTGCTGAAGGAACACAGACAGATGAGAAAGCAGCAGGAGTGGATCGAATTTCAACAGTATCAGAAGAAGTAAGAGACCAGAGGATTACGCGTGCTGCTTTGAGACGAATGAGACGTGAGCAAGAGCAGGATCAGCAGAATGTTGTGGAACCTCCAAAGCGTACCTATAGCGAAGCTATGGGAGGGGCGCGGCCTAAAAATGTGAAGGGGATCTTGGAAGACGCGCTCCAAAAGCTTCGGGTCGCCAAAAATGGCGACTAAGTTTTTAACTTGGAATGTCAATGGATTAAATTCACCACAGAAGAGAAAGAAAATCTTTCAATATTTAAAACAATTTAAGACTGATGTTATTTGCTTACAAGAAACACATATTAGAGCTATGGACCAAAAGTATTTATTAAATTCAAGATTAGGCACACAATTTATTGCTTCTGCAACAAATAAGAAAAATGGAGTGGTTATTTATGTTAAGAATACAATTACAGCAGAGTTAATCGAAGCAGATCAACAAGGAAGATATGTTATTGTGGACTTGTTAATAGAAGGCAAAAGAACTCTTTTGGTTGGATTATATGCTCCTAATCAACAGCAAGCTGACTTTTATAGTTTATTACACAGCAAGATTACCCAATTGAATTATAAATCTTTTATTTTTATGGGAGATTGGAATGGTGTTTTGAATGTACAAATGGATAAGAGTGGATCTTACAGAAGTACCCCAAGTCATGCTAAATTGCCTAAGACTTTTTTTGAGATGATGGATGATATGGAACTGCGTGATGTTTGGAGGGAGAGAAATTTACAAGAAAAAGACTATACTTTTTTTTCTGATAGACATCAATCTTTTTCCAGGATTGATTTTATATTAGTGACTAATGATCTTTTTTCTAGGACTAAGAAGATAAAGATTTGTTCAAGAACTATGTCTGATCATAGTCCAGTTTGGTTAGAGATTGGTAAAGACATTAGAGACAGGCGTTCCTGGCGTTTAAATGAGAATCTGTTTAGAAATCAAGAAAATGTGGAAGAATGTAAAAAACAGATGAAGGTTTTTTTTGAAACAAATATGCATAAGGGTACCTCTATGGAAATGGTATGGGATGCTAGTAAGGCGTACATGAGAGGTGTGTTGATATATCTCAATAATAAATACAGACGTAATTTGGAATTCAGGAGGAAGGTATTAGAGAAAGAGATTAAGGAAAAAGAAAAGGCTTTAATTTTGAACCCATCGGATGTGAAGATCAAAGAGGCTATTAAGTTATTAAGAGAACAATTTGACAAGTTAATGGCTGATCAGGTGGCAACTAATCTACGGTTCGCAAGGCATAATACTTTTTGCAATGCCAATAAACCAGGTAGATGGTTAGCTTATATGTTAAGGAAGAAGCAAAGGGCTTCTAATATAGATAAAATAGAACATAAGGGAAAGGTTGTGTATCAGCAGAATCTTATTAAGGAAACCTTTGTTGATTTTTATTCTAAATTATATGCTAGAGATAAGATTAATGAAACAGACATTGATGTATATTTAAAAGACGTTAGCATCCCGGTTCTTACGCAAGAACAAAAAGAAGAGATGAATCAACTGATAACTGAGGAAGAAATATTCTTGGCAATTAAACAGTTAAAAGTGGGTGAAGCGCCAGGTACGGATGGTTTGACTGCTGTGTATTATAAAAATTTACAGTTTGAGATGATAAAGCCATTAAAGGAACTGTTTCAGACAATTCAAAAATGGGGTGGAGTGCCTCCCTCTTGGAAAACTGCTTTTATTTCTTTGATCCCGAAAGAAGATCAGGATGTTACTCAAGCAAGAAATTATAGGCCAATATCACTTTTGAATACGGACTACAAGATATTTGCTAAGGTTTTAGCCAGTAGATTGATGAGGGTATTGCAACAGGTAATTCATGGTGATCAAACTGGGTTTATAAGTGGTAGACAAATGAAAAATAATGTAAGACATATAGTTGATTTGTTGGAATTTTTGGAAAGGAATAACCAGATCCCTGCAGCATTGATCTTTTTGGATGCTGAAAAAGCCTTTGATCAATTGGATTGGAAATTTTTGATGAAAGTATTAGATAAAATGAATTTTGGGGATGAATTTTTACAACCAATTAGGGCATTATATCAAAAGCAAACAGCTCGAATAATTGTGAATAATAGTTTGACTGAAATGTGTAATATTGAAAAGGGTACGAGGCAGGGGTGCCCATTATCACCCTTATTATTTGTTTTAACGTTGGAGATATTACTGATTAAAATACGGAATTCGGAAACAATTAAGGGAATTCAAATAAGAGACCAGAATTATAGATTGAGGGCGTTTGCGGATGATCTGGTTATTACGTTGACACATCCAGAAAATTCTGTTATGGAATTGATGGAGTTAATAATGCAATATGGGAAAGTTTCTGGATTTAAGGTTAATATACAAAAAACTAAAATGCTATCTAAAAATATGACAGTATTACAAAAGGTAGCTTTAGAAAGGTTAACTGTATTTGAAATTGTTGAAAGGGTCAAATATTTGGGGGTATACTTGACACCCTCAAACGTAAAATTATATAAAAATAATTATGAAAAGTTATGGAACAAAGTGCAAAAAGAATTGGATAGTTGGAAAAAATTACAATTGTCATTATTGGGAAGAATTGCGGCAGTAAAAATGAATGTTTTGCCAAAATTTCTATTTTTTTTTTTTTTTTTTTTTATTAAAAAGTTTTTCAATACATTTTAATTATAACATCCCATTCCCCACCCCTCCCCCACCCTCTCCCACCCTCTTACCCTCCCTCTCCCCCCTCCCCCCCCGGACTTCCCAGAGCTAGATACAAGGTATAAAAAATAAAATAACCAATCATAAACACCCATATGCTAACAATAATAACCTATTAACTCTCTCGCGCTTTAGCTCTTATAAATTGACTACAAGCAATATACTTATTCAAATGCTAAATAAAACTTTTTAGTCCCATATTTATTCTGGATGTAATCAATCCATTTCTTCCACTCCACAATATATCGTTGTTGAGTATGGTCTTTCAAATATGCTGAAATCTTTGCCATCTCCGCCAGGTTGGAAACTTTTAAAGTCCATTCCTCTAAAGTCGGCAGTTCTTGCTTCTTCCAATATTGGCCTATTAAAAGTCTCGCTGCCGTAATTAAGTTCAACATCAAATTAATGTCCAACACAGTAGTATCAGTAATAATACCCAGTAAAAACAATTGCGGACAAAACTTTATCCTTTTCTTAAATATCTTCTGCATATTCCACCAGATTTTAATCCAAAATGGTTTAATCTTTTTGCAAGTCCACCATATATGAAAATACGTTGCGTCTTCGCCACCACATCTCCAACATTTAGGCTGATAGTTTGGATACATACTTGCTAACTTTCTAGGATCTAAATGCCATCTGTAAAACATTTTATAAAAGTTCTCTCTTAAATTTTGAGCTTGCGTAAATTTCACGTTTCTCACCCAGATCTTTTCCCAAGTGTCCATTGTGATGACTTCCTGAATGTTCTGTGCCCATTTTATCATACAGTCCTTAACAATTTCTGTTTCTGAGTCAATCTCTATCAATGCAAGATATATCCGTTTGATATGCGCTGGTCCCTGATTTCTAATTTGTTTTACCAGATTTTCATCATCCCTCAAAAAACCAATCTTCTGATCTTCTTTCCACCTGGCTTGTAATTGTCCATATTGAAACCAAGTTTGTACAATCTTTTTTTCTCGTAGAAGATTGTATGACTTCAAACACCACACATTCCTCTCCAAAGTCAAAATTTCCTTATATGTAATCACATCATGTTTAAATCCAACATTTATATTCTCTATTGCGTGTTTGGGTATTGCCCATAACGGTATCTTATAATTTAATTTTTGTCTGTGCTTTTTCCAAACTCTCAACAAAGCATACCTCAAAATATGCATTTTAAAAACATTATCTACCTTTTTGTCATATAGTAAATATGCGTGCCAACCAAATAACAAATCATGCCCTTCAAGATTTAAGAGTCTCCCCTGTGTCAAATTAATCCAATCACTTATAGCTGATAATGCAGCAGCTTCATAATATAATTTAAAATTGGGCATTCTTAGGCCACCTCTTTCGCGTGTATCCTGCATAATTTTAAATTTGACCCGTGGCCTTTTCCCTGCCCAAACAAATTTATTGATACCCTTCTGCCACTCCTCCAAATTTGAATCCTTTTTGAGAATGGGTATCATTTGGAACAAAAATAAAAATTTTGGCAGAACATTCATTTTTACTGCTGCAATTCTTCCCAATAATGATAGTTGTAATTTTTTCCAACTATCCAATTCTTTTTGCACTTTATTCCATAACTTTTCATAATTATTTTTATATAATTTAACATTTGAGGGTGCTAGATATACCCCCAAATATTTAACTCTTTCAACAATTTCAAATCCAGTTAAGCTTTCTATAAAAACCTTTTGGGATACTGTCATATTTTTAGATAAAATTTTAGTTTTTTGTATGTTAATCTTAAATCCAGAAACTTTCCCATATTGAAATATTAACTCCATCAATTCCATAACAGAATTTTCTGGGTGTGTCAAAGTAATAACCAGATCATCCGCAAAAGCCCTCAATTTATAGTCCTGATCTCTTATTTGAACTCCCTTAACTATTTCCGAATTCCGTATTTTAATCAGTAATATCTCCAATGTTAAAACAAATAATAAAGGTGATAACGGGCATCCCTGCCTCGTACCCTTTTCAATATTGCATATTTCAGTCAAACTATTATTAACAATTATTCGAGCTGTTTGCTTCTGGTATATTGCCCTAATTGGTTGTAGAAATTCATCCCCAAAATTCATTTTATCTAATACTTTCAACAAAAATTTCCAATCCAATTGATCAAAAGCTTTTTCAGCATCCAAAAAGATCAATACTGCAGGGATCTGGTTATTCCTTTCCAAAAATTCCAACAAATCGACTATATGTCTCACATTATTTTTCATTTGTCTACCACTTATAAACCCAGTTTGGTCACCATGAATCACCTGTTGCAATACCCTCATAAGTCTACTAGCTAACACCTTAGCAAATATCTTGTAGTCCGTATTCAAAAGTGAAATTGGCCTATAATTTTTTGCTTGAGTAACATCCTGATCTTCTTTAGGAATTAAAGAAATAAAAGCAGTTTTCCAAGACGGGGGTACTCCTCCCCCCTTTTGAATTGTCTGAAACAGTTCCTTTAATGGCTTTATCATCTCAAACTGTAGATTTTTATAATACACAGCAGTCAAACCATCGGTGCCTGGCGCTTTACCTACTTTTAACTGTTTAATTGCCAAATATATTTCTTCCTCAGTTATCAACTGATTCATTTCTTCTTTTTGCTCTTGCGTAAGAACCGGAATATTAAAGTCTTTTAAATATAAATCAATGTCCGTTTCGTTAATCTTGTCGCTAGCATATAATTTAGAAAAAAAATCAACAAAAGTTTCCTTAATAAGATTCTGTTGATACACAATCTTTCCCTTATGTTCTATTTTGTCTATATTAGAAACCCTTTGCTTCTTTCTTAACATATATGCTAACCATCTGCCTGGTTTATTGGCATTGCAAAAAGTATTATGCCTTGCAAACCGTAGATTAGTTGCCACCTGATCAGCCATTAACTTATCAAATTGTCCTCTTAATAACTTAATAGTCTCTTTAATCTTCACATCCGATGGATTCAAAATTAAAGCCTTTTCTTTTTCTTTAATCTCTGTCTCTAATTCTTTCCTCCTAAATTCCAAATTGCGTCTATATTTATTATTAAGATATATCAACACTCCTCTCATATATGCCTTACTAGCATCCCATACCATTTCCATAGAAGTACCCTTATGCATATTCAATTCAAAAAAAACCTTCATCTGTTTCTTACACTCTTCCACATTTTTCTGATTTCTGAACAAATTCTCATTTAAACGCCAGGAACGTCGTTCTCTAATGTCGTTTCCAATCTCCAACCAAACTGGACTGTGATCAGACATAGTCTTTGAACAAATCTTTATCCTCTTGGTTCTAAAAAAAAGATCATTAGACAATAATATAAAATCAATCCTGGAAAAAGATTGGTGTCTATCAGAAAAAAAAGTATAGTCTCTTTCTTGTAAATTTCTCTCCCTCCAAACATCACGTAATTCCATATCATCCATCATCTCAAAAAAAGATTTAGGCAATTTAGCATGACTTGGGGTACTTCTGTAGGATCCACTCTTATCCATTTGCACGTCCAAAACACCATTCCAGTCTCCCATAAAAATAAAAGATTTGTAATCCAATTGGGTAATCCTGCTGTGTAATAAACTATAAAAGTCAGCTTGCTGTTGATTAGGTGCATATAATCCAACCAGAAGAATTCTTTTACCTTCTAATAACAAGTCCACAATAACATATCTTCCTTGTTGATCAGCTTCAATTAATTCTGCCGTAATTGTATTTTTGACATAAATAACCACTCCATTTTTCTTGTTAACTGCAGACGCAATAAATTGTGTACCTAATCTTGAATTTGATAAATACTTTTGGTCCATAACTCTAATATGTGTTTCTTGTAAACAAATAACGTCAGTCTTAAATTGCTTTAAATATTGAAAAATTTTCTTTCTCTTTTGTGGTGAATTTAATCCATTAACGTTCCAAGTTAGAAACTTAGTGACCATTTCTGGCAACCCGAAGCTTTTGAAGCGCGTCATCCAAAATCCCTTTTACATTTTTAGGTCGCGCTCCTCCCACAGCTTGGCTATAGGTACATTTTGGAAGTTCCACAACAATCTGCTGGTCTAGGTCTTGCTCACGTCTGGCTCGTCTCGAAGCAGCTCGAGTTACCCTCTGGTCCTTTGCTTCCTCTAATGTTGAAATTTGAATCACCCCTGCTGCAGTCTCTTCTATTTGTGTTCCTTCAGCATCATATGACTTTCCCTCCTTTGTTGGTTCCAGAAGTGGTATGGGGATTGCTTTTAAAACATTGCTATAGAAATCACGTGCCTGCAGGACTGTAGCAAGACGGTATCTGGTATCTTCAAACATTACCACCATACCCACTGGAACCTCCCATCTAAACCTGACATCACGTCGCTTAAGCTCCTGTGCCAGAAATGCAAATTCCTTTCGTTTCCTTAGAATTTTTGGAGGAATCTCTTTCAAAACCAAAACTTCTTGGTCTGCAATCACAAGCTTTGTATTATAAGAAACTTGAATAACTTCATTCCTGATTGCTCTCTTTGTAAAATAAACAACCACATCTCTTGGTAATTTCCTTTGTCTCGCAATCCAGGAGTTAACACGGAAAATTTTGTCTATATCTTCTGCAATTTCTTCAGCTGGCCTTCCCAGCACGTCTTCGAGAGCAACAGAAACCAATTTTTTCAAATCTTCCTTTAAATTCTCCTTAAGGCCCCTTATCCTCACAGCAAACTCCATTTCATGATATTGTACCAATGTCAGGTCATAATCAATTTTATCCACCACATTTTCAGTCTCTAATATCTTTGCATCCAATTTAATATTGTTTTGAGTAAGGTCCTCCACTCTTTCGTCAAGGCGCTCAATACATGTCGCCATGCCTTGAAATACATGCAAGATTTCCTCCCTTATTACTGAAAACTTTTCTGTCAGCTTCTCATCCATCTTCTCATCTATCATCACAGCCAAATGCTGTGAGTGTTTTTCCAAAGCATCTTCCAAAACTTTTACTGTTAAGACAGGCGAAGGTAAAGGTGCAGGAGGTGCTAACACTTGCGCTGAAGATTGCGGCAGAGGGGAAGCCCCCGTAGTTTTAGAAAGTTTAGAAGATTTAGCCGCCATCTTTTCCCTCTTTTGCAACTACGCACTTTCACTTTCTAGGTCTTCTATGTGGATTGAGCCAAAGTTCAAAAGTTCACTTACTCCTTAATCTCTTGCATCGCTCTGCCTGCATTCATAATCTTCCAAAGTCCATTCTTGTAGGCAGGGATGGTTGCGTTCGCCTTGTTCTGCTCCCGGAAAAACGGAGCAGACACGCTGCGCAGCCCGGAGAAATCCAAGCTTCGGGGGGGGCTCAATCTTCCAGCCGCCAGAACTTTAAGTCCTGGCGGCCCCAGAGAGCCCCTCCCCTACTTGGATACTCACCCCCTCCTCTTCTCCCGAGGAGGGGGCTTCCGAACCGCCGAAACAGCTGATCAGCGCTGTTTTCGGCGGTTCTACAAAGCCGCGAAGCTGACAAGCTAAAATCAGCTGTCGGCGGCGGCGCCTTGCCACCCGGAAGTCCCCAAAATTTCTATTTTTGTTTCAAATGATACCCATTCTTAAAAAGGATTCAAACTTGGAGGAATGGCAGAAGGGTATTAATAAATTTGTTTGGGCAGAGAAAAGGCCACGGGTTAAATTTAAAATTATGCAGGATACGCGTGAAAGAGGTGGTCTAAAAATGCCCAATCTTAAATTATATTATGAAGCTGCTGCATTATCAGCCATAAGTGATTGGATTAATTTGACACAAGGGAGATTATTAAATCTTGAAGGGCATGATTTGCTATTTGGTTGGCATGCATATTTATTGTATGACAAGAAGGTAGACAATGTGTTTAAAATGCATATTTTGAGACATGCTTTGTTGCGAGTTTGGAAAAAGCATAGACATAAGTTAAACTACAAGATACCTTTATGGGCAATACCCAAACACGCAATAGAGAATATAAATGTTGGATTCAAACATGATGTGACTACATATAAGGAAATCTTGAGTTTGGAGAGGAATGTATGGTGTTTGAAGCCATATAATTTTTTACGAGGAAAAAAGATTGTTCAAACCTGGTTTCAATATGGGCAATTACAAGCCAGGTGGAAAGAGGATCAGAAAATTGGTTTTCTAATGGATGATGAAAATTTGGTAAAGCAAATTAGAAATCAGGGCTCAGCACATATCAAACGGATATATCTTGCATTGATAGAGATTGACTCAGAAACAGAAATTGTTAAGGACTGTATGATAAAATGGGCACAGAATATTCAGGAAGTTATCACAATGGACACTTGGGAAAAGATCTGGGTGAGAAATGTAAAATTTACGCAAGCTCAAAACTTAAAGAGAGAACTTTTATAAAATGTTTTATAGGTGGCATTTAGATCCTAAAAAGTTAGCAAGTATGTATCCGAATTATCAGCCTAAATGTTGGAGATGTGGTGGCGAAGACGCAACGTACTTTCATATATGGTGGACTTGTAAAAAGATCAAAGCATTTTGGATTAAAATTTGGTGGAATATGCAGAAGATATTCAAGAAAAGGATAAAGTTTTGTCCGCAATTGTTTTTACTGGGCATTATTACTGATACTACCGTGGCGGACATTAATCTGATGCTGAACTTAATTACGGCAGCGAGCCTCTTAACAGGGCAATACTGGAAGAAGGAAGAACTGCCGACTATAGAGGAATGGACCTTAAAAGTTTCCAACCTGGCGGAAATGGCAAAGATTTCAGCATATTTGAAAGACCATTCGCAACAAGGATATATTGTGGAGTGGAAAAAATGGATTGATTACATCCAGAATAAATATGGGACTAAAAAGTTTCATTTAGCATTTGAATAAGTATATTGCTTGTAGTCAACTTATAAGAGCTAAAGTGCGAGAGACTTAATAGTTTATTGTTATTAGTATACGGTAGTTTATGATTTTTTTTTTTTTACTTTTATACCTTGTATTCAGCTCTGGGAAGTCGGGGAGGGGGGACGGGGGAAGGGGAGGGCGAGAGGGTGGGATAGGGTTGGGAAGGGAGGGGGGGTGGGGGATGGGATGTTAAAGATAAAATGTATTGAAAAACTTTTCAATAAAAAAAAAAAAGGAAATGATGCCACATAATTAATGACCACCTCACAGTGTAAGCCTCCTTTTCCCACACAACCCAGCGTTGTTCTGTCTCCATGAGTTTCCTGGATGTATATGCACATGGTTGCAGTGTCCACTTGTCATTTTCCTGTAATAATACAGCTCCCACTACCACATCGCTTGCATCTGTCTGTATTGCGAAAGGTTTATTACGATCCAGGTGTCTCAGTATGGGTTCAGCAGAAAAAAGCCTCTTTAGCCTCTTGAATGCCACTTCATATTCCATTGTCCATTTCAGGGGCTAGCTGGGTTTCACTGCCCCACTCCCCTCATTTTCAATAAGTCCATGAGGGGCAGGGATGAATTGGCAGTAGAAGTTTGCAAAACCCAGGAAACTTTGCAATTGCTTCCTTGTGTGGGGTGGTGCCCATTCTATTACTGCCATGACTTTCTTGGGGTCCATTTTTATGCCCTATGGGGATATGTGATACCCCAGGTAGTCTATTCGTTCTTGGTGGAATTCACATTTCGATAAGCTTGTAAGCCGCCCTGAGTCTTCGGAGAATATAAATATAAATGTAATAAAAATAAAAATAAATAAATAAATTTTGAACATAGGTGGGCGGTCCACAATTTTTTTAGAACCACTCTCACTAGATTAATATGTTCCTCTTTGGTCTCAGTGAAGATAAGAATGTCATCTAAGTAAACCAGGACCCTTATAAATAGGTGCTCTCTTAGCATTTCATTGATTAATTGCATAAAAACTGCAGGAGCCCCTTGCAGTCCAAACGGCAAAACTTTGAACTGGCAGCAACCCATTGGACAATTGAATGTGGTCTTCTATTTGTCCCATTCCTTGATCCTAATGCGGTAGTATGCTTTTCTTAGGTCTAGTTTGGTAAAAATCCTTCCTTGCAATAGGTGGGACAGCATATCCTTCATGAGGGGAAGGGGATACAGATTACTTTTACTAATTGCATTCAAGGCATGGTAATCCACGCACGAATGCATAGTGCCATCCTTCTTCTCCCTAAATAGGACCGGAGCAGCCACTTTGGGTTTGGCAGCTTCAATAAATCCCCTTTCTAAGTTTTTATTTATGAATCTTTCCATCTCCTCCATCTCTTTAGGGCTCATGGAGTACAGCCTGGGCTTCAGGAGTTTTTCCCTGGGTTTGATTTCTATAGCACAGTCTGTGGGTCAGTGAGGAGGGAGTTCATCCGCCCATTCCTCACTGCAAACCTCAGCAAGGTATTCTTGGTATTTTTGATAACCCCCTCTCTTCTCCCACTGATGCTATCACCGCTCCTCAGGTTTGGTGGGGCCTTTGGAGTTTTAAGTTCGCATGGAAGTTGAGTTCAGCTGTCCTCCAATTTACCCAGGGGTTCCATTTCTTTAATCATTCCAGCCCTAAAATCATTGGGCATTTCATGCCTGGGGTCACTACAAACGTTATATTTTCTTCATGGGTCCCCAGGGACAGGTGGACTGGTAGGGTGGTTAGGGTAGCTGGTACCCCCCCTCCCCACTATGGACCCATCTAACTGGCCAAAGGAGATTGGTTGCTTTAGTCTCCTCACTGGAATGCCCAAGTTCCCCACTAGCGTCAGGCTAATGAGGCAGCAGGTGTAGCCAGTCTTTCACTTTGACAGTCTTTCACTTTGACAGTCTTTCACTTTGACAGCTTCAGGCATGAAGGGAGCTAATATAGTCACTGTCTTGAGGATGGGTGGAATGGATCCACTTACCAAGGTTTTGCCCTCAGAGCTGTCCTCCGAGGTGTCCACCGCCCCTTCGGTATAGGCCAGAGTTCCCTCCCATTCCTTGGCAGGGTTTGGGGACTCTATAGTCTCTATCCCCCTCTTGACAGGTTCTTTTGGTTTGGCTGGGGACTTCCCTGATTTCCTGGCTGGTGATGGGTCTGATTTGTGCTGAGGGGCTTTTGAGCGGCATTCTGCAGCATGGTGGCCCTCTCTCCCACATTTGAAACAGCCCGTTGACTTCCTAGCTGTGGTGTCGCTGGCTTGCGCATCTGCTTGGGGGCCGGGCAGCCCCACGGTTTTCCTTGGCAGTGCCTCTTCAGTAGGTCTATCTCTGCCTCCTTTTCCAGGATGTACCAGTCATCGAGATGGTGTGAGTCCCCTTGAGGCAGGCAAGCATCATACAGGTCATAGTTTAGGCCATCTTTGAAATGGATAAGGAGGATATCTTCTGGCCAGTTCAGCTTGTTGGCAATGGCCCGGAATTCTTGTGTATATTCAGCCACCGGCCGTCTTCCCTGCCTTGTCGTTAGACATTATATTTTTTGCAAAGTGCCCCAGTAACATTCTTCCTTCCATGTTGACTCTTAATGCAGATAGTGTCTAATGTCAGAACCCACTTCAATCCACACCTTAAGAAAGCAAGACTCTTGGAGACAAGGTTTTCCAAGCAGGAACTTTTACTAAGAAATAGAAGATAGCAGGCATAATAGACAGGATCTCAGGAATTCCTTCACAGATCGATATTTTTAAAGTCCCCACGTAAGCCCCACCTCAGAGTTCATTTGGTCAGTTCCGAATCAGCCAAGTTCCAGGTGGTAAGGTTCATAGCAGGATCATTTCCACCCCCTCACATTTCATCCAGAGAAACAACCCAGTTTCTGGAGGCTTTCATTCCTCCCTTTTTCCACCCCCTTTCTTAGTTGCTCATAAGATAAGAGGGAATGCTTAGCGATTATACTGGGATGGATAGCCAGCAGGTGGAATAAACAAAAGGTTACATTTAAGGAAGGAAGTGAAAGCAATAAAATCCCATGCTTGTTCCCTCTCCTCCTTGGCATGGCAGAATACAGGGGAGGGTGAGATTTGGGTTTTGCACAAAAGAGATAGTTAGAAATGAAATATAAATGGATTCTGACACTGGATTTGGATGAGTGTCAGGCTCCCCATGGTCTGGGCAGATCCTCTGCTGCCTTATGGTAATCAAAATACATGTCTCCTTTTGGAGGCCCAATGTCTTTGCTGAAGGTGTGGCCCATGGTGTCAGGTGTATCACCCTTGTCCTGGTGCCCTCAATCAATTGAAGGCTCTCAACTCTAAAGCACTGTGGAACCCTTTTGTTCCACTCCAATAGCAGATAAGAGTGAGAGGAGTCGGCTTCTGGTTTGCGCACGCAGCGCTTTCATACACACAGAGAGAGCTCCCTCCCTGCCGTCCAATCTTTCTTCATTGGAGGACCCTGAAAAGGGTCAAAAGTTGCCCTGGAGGAGTGACTACTGCAAGGAGGCCCTCCTGTGATCATGGAATCTGGAACAGCTTCTTTTGGCCCAATCATTAAGCCGTTCCCTGCCGAAAGCCAAAAGAACCATCTAGCACCACAAAGCAATCTGGAGGACTTGGGTGAGACCTTTCCTTTCTTCTCCCCCTAACTGCCTGCCTGTGGGACTTTTCTGAAAAATTCCCCCCCTTTTTTTGGAAAAAAAAAACACAGCTTTTGTATACTTGGGGGAATAATATTTTAAGCCTTAAAGTGAAGGGGAAAAAAACACCATCTGATTAAGCAAAGAAACTAAGCAATCTCATTCCTACCTATTAAAAAGCTCATATTTTTGTGGGGATCTACTACCCAATTTTCTGTTTAAGATGTGAACTAAGGAAAAAAGAATGGACTAATTATATAAAAGCTTTATATTAATTTGAAAAAAAAAACAATTTTACAACTTATTCTATATGCTACTAATGACATCCTGTGGCTAAACGTGGAATTGCAAGTAAACCTTTGCTTTTTCTGACAGCTGACTGAGTAACAGAGTTGTCCTTGATATTATCTTCAAAGAAAAGTGTGGGAACACCTGTCACTGAAAACAACTTTTAGGAGTATTGGAGGTAGAAAATTACTGACTTCTATTAAAATAGCCTCCATGGAAGACTTAGCTGTAAACACTAATCAAATGGATGACTATATCCCACCACTTAACTACAAATTGATATTGGACACAATCTTGGCTATAACTGAGCAAATTAAAGCCAAATTGCATGATAAACCTGACAACTCAAAGCCACCAGACCAAACTTTGACCTTAAATGATGAACTGACAACCCAAAAACAAATAGAAGAACTGGAAATTAAAACTGAAATAGGAGACTTCAAAGAGCAAAAAACACAGCCTACAGAGAACTTTGAAGTCCAAACTCCAACTTTAACTACAAAACTTACAGTTCAATAAACAATACCCGAAGAAAGCAACATTAAGAGCGAAGATATCAAAGGCCTTCAAATACAGTATGTTGAGCATTCAGCTAATCAAACGATAACACCATTAGCTACTACATTCTACCTAACCTAGATGTAAATGGAACAAGAATTACATCAAACATCAAAAACTGAGCTATTAAAGCAATATTTCAATGATTATAAAGGGGACACCAGCTTGGCAAAACTGTCATTTGGATGGTGTCCGTGGGTTCAAATAAGAGGTGAAGGAAGAAAGGGAGACACATTTGAGAATTTAAAGACACTAAGATAGAAGCCTGATTGGCACAAAAGGAAGGCGAGAGTTAGATTTAAAAATTTAGATTTGTCATTTTTTTGGGATTTGTAAGGACAGAACTTTAAAAAATCTTTTTTGATGGTCTAAGGGGAAATATATCATATTTAGTTTTAGATTTTTAAAGGAAAACAAAATTAAGCTTTTAGAATAAAACTTTGAATTATACTATAGAATTTAGAATCTTATAATATAAGTTAGTATTTTAATAAGTGTTGAATGGTTAAGACAAAAAATATTTTCTAGCAACTGGTGATTCGTTAAGATGAAAACTAGAATTTACTGTTAAATCATAAGAATGGTTTGTAATGAACAATGTAAGTTTTTGTAGACAAAAGAATTATTCTTTACTGAAATAGGGAATTGTAGGTTACCCAAATTACAGGAATAGGTGAATTTAATCCATATGACCATCAGATATACTACTGTGGGCAAGAATCCCTCAGAAGAAATGGAGTAGCCTTCATACTCAATATAAGAGTAGGAAAAGCAATACTGGGATACAATCTCCAAAATGACAGAATGATCTCAGTTTGAATCAAAGGCAAACCATTCAATATCACAGTAGTTCAGGTCTATGCCCCAACCACTGGTGCTGAAGAGGATGAAATTGACTGGTTCTATGAAGCCCTACAGCATGTTATAGAACTAACACTCAAAAATGATGTCCTTATCATCATGGGGGATTGGAATGCTAAAGTAGGAAGCCAAAAGATAACTGGAATAACAGGCAAGTTTGGCCTTGGAGTACAAAATGAAGCAGGGCACAGGCTGATAAAATTTTGTCAAGAGAATAAGATGGTGATAGCAAGCACTCTTTTCCAACAACCCAAGAGATGGTTCTACACATGGACATCACCAGACAGTTAACACAGAAATTAGATTGACTATGTGCTATGCAGCCAAAGATGGAGAAGCTCTATACAGTCAGTAAAAACAAGACCAGGAGCTGACTGTGGCTCAGACCATGAGCTTCTCGTTGCAAAGTCTAGGCTTAAACTGAAGACAGCTCGGAAAAGCACTAGGCCACTCAGGTATGAATTAAATCATATCCCTGTTGAATATACAGTAGAGGTGACAAATAGATTTAAGGAATTAGATCTGATAGACAGAGTGCCTGAAGAACTATGGACAGAGGTTCGCAACATTGTACAAGAGGTAGCAGCTAAAACCATCCCAGAGAAAAAGAAATGCAAGAAAGCAAAATGGCTGTCTGAGGAAGCTTTGCAAATAGCTGAGGAAAGAAGGGAAGCGAAAGGCAAGGGAGAAAAAGAAAGATACGCCCAATTGAATGCAGAATTCCAGAGAATAGCTAGAAGAGATAAGAATGCCTTCTTAAATGAACAGTGTAAAGAAACAGAAGAAAACAATAGAAGAGGGAGGACCAGAGATCTTTTCAAGAAAATTGGAGAGATGAAGGGAATGTTTCATGCAACAATGGGCATGATAAAGGACCAAAATGGCAGGGACCTAACAGAGACTGAAGAGATTAAGAAGAGGTGTCAAAATTACACAGAAGAACTACACAAAAATGAGCTTAATGTCCCTGATAACCACGATGAGGTGATCATTGACCTCGAGCCAGACATCCGAGAATCTGAAGTGGGCCTTAGAAAAACTGAGCAACAACAAAGCTAGTGGAGGTGACAATATTCCAGCTGAGCTATTCAAAATCTTAAAAGACGATGCAGCAAAAGTGCTACACTCAATTTGCCAGCAAATTTGGAAAACTCAACAGTGGCCACAGGATTGGAAAAGATCAGTTTACATTCCACTTCCAAAGAAAGATAGTGCCAAAGAATGTTCAAAATATTGCACCATTGCACTCATTTCACATGCTAGTAAAGTTATGCTTAATATCCTACATGCTAGACTCCAGCAGTATGTGGATCAAGAACTACCAGAAGTACAGGTAGGATTTTGAAGAGGCAGAGGAACTAGAGATCAAATTGCCAACATACGCTGGATCCTGGAAAAAGCTAGGGAGTTCCAGAAAAACATCTACTTCTGTTTCATTGACTATGCTAAAGCCTTTGATTGTGTGAATCACAACAAACTGTGCCAAGTTCTTAAAGAGATGGGAGTACCAGTCCATTTTATTTGTCTCTTGAGAAACCTATATGCAGGTCAAGAAGCAACAGTGAGAACTGGACACGGAACCACTGATTGGTTCAAAATTGGGAAAGGAGTCCAGCAAGGCTGTATGCTGTTGCCCTGCCTATTTAACTTATATGCAGAGCACATCATGGGAAAAGCAGGGCTAGATGAATCAAAACTTGGAATTAAGATTGCCGGAAGAAATATCAACAATCTAAGATATGCAGATGATACCACTCTAATGGCAGAAAGTGAAGAAGAACTAAAGAGCCTCTTGTTGCGGGTGAAGAAGGAGAGTGCAAAACTTGGGTTGAAACTTAACATTAAGAAAACCACGATCGTGGCATCTGGCCCTCTCAATTCCTGGCACATAGATGGGGAAGAAATGGAGGTAGTGACAGATTTTATTTTCCTGGGCTGCAAGATCACTGCAGATGGGGACTGTAACCAAGAAATTAAAAGATGCTTGCTCCTTGGGAGGAAAGCAATGGGAAATCTAGACAGCACACTAAAAAGCAGAGATATCACCCTGTCAACAAAAGTGTGTGTAGTCAAGGCTATGGTCTTCCCATTTGCAATGTATGGCAGTGAAAGCTGGACCATAAAAAAGGCTGAGCGCCAAAGAATTGAGGCCTTTGAACTATGGTGCTGGAGAAGACTCCCGTGAGTCCCTTGGACTGCAAGGCTATCAAACCAGTCAGTCCTAGAGGAGGTCAACCCTGACTGCTCTTTAGAAGGCCAGATCCTGAAGCTAAAACTCAAATACATGAGAAGAAAGGACTCACTGGAGAAGAGTCTAATGCTGGGAAAGATTGAGGGCAATAGAAGAATGGGACGACAGAGAATGAGTTTCCTGGATGGAGTCACTGAAGCAGTAGGCGTGAGCTTAAATGGACTCCAGAAGATGGTAGAGGACAGGAAGGCTTGAGGAACATTGTCCATGGGGTTGCGATGGGTCGGACACGACTTCGCAGCTAACAACAACAACAACATGTTACCCAAAAAGTAAGCTTTCTTCTCTATATTATAGGCCACTTTAGAGTATTTTTTTGCAATTAGGTAAAACTTAAAAACAGGATTTTGATATGTATTAGTCTAATTACATTGAAAACTTTCTTAATTGATTAGGTTATATCTAGAAATGTACTAACTTGATCACTTTGACTATGTGAAAACTAAGGGAATCAGAGAGGAAATCTTTACTGGTGCAACCTGAACTATTTACAAACAACTTGTTATTTGTTACTTTTCACTACCCCACCACCATATTGCCTCACAAATACATATATATGTAAATATTGCAAAACCAATAAAACATGAATAATAATAGAAAAAAGAGTGAGAGGAGTCCTAGTCCACTTTTGTGTCTACCATGTATACCCATTGGTCAGGGACAAGGGTCCTCTTTGTCTGGAGAATTTGTACTTCTGGACAAGCATCCACAGTCAATTGGTATGCTCAACCTTATGTCACTGTTCTGGTCCTCACACCACATAGTGACGGTTGTGGAGTCCATTTTGCTCACTTGGCTCATGTCCCTGGATGGGATCACCACCCCCTTCTGGAAAAAGGCTAGAAGGAAATCCCAGATGAGCTCCCACTTGTAGTGCTATCTCCAAAAGGGCCACTGGAGTCTGGGTTCTCCTGGCCCTCTTGGTATGGCTGCCAGTCCAAAGTGGTCCCATACTTAGGCACCTCTGCTTGAATGGGACACGTGGTGGAATGGTGATCAGTTTCTCTCACTAGGCAGCTTACATGAGATGATGGTGGTCAGTCTCTCTCTCAGTAGGTAGGTCACGTTCAGGGAAAGTATTTAGGTGGCTGGTCAGCCCCTTCGCCCCCCTTCTTCCTCTCTCTCTCTCTTTCTCTCTCTCTCTCTCTCTCTCTCTCTCTCTCTCTCTCTCTCTCTCTCTCTCTCTCTCTCTGTATCTCTCTCTCCCTCAGGCTTGCCCCACAGAAACCTCTCCTATCCTATCCCCTTATTTCCCTCAGGCTTGCCCCACAGAAACCTCTCCTATCCTATCGCCTTATTTCTCTCAGGCTTGCCCCACAGAAGCCTGGGCCTCAGCCAAGCCCCAACTGCTCTCTGCCCTCTCGCTGACTCCTCCCCCAGGCATCTCTCAGTGCTGCCTCTTCAGCTCACCCCACCCTCACTACACAGAGAGAGAAAGAGAGAGAGAGAGAAGTCAGGGATATTTTGCTTCAGTTCTGTTCTATAATTTTTCAAAACTCTGACATTCAGCTGAATTTCAATAGTTATAATTCAAATGTTAGAGTTAGTATTGATTTAATATTTGCCCAGAGCAGGGGTGTCAAAGTCAATTTCACTGAGGGCCGCATCACCATTGCAGTTGCCCTCAGGAGGCCAGGTGGGTATGGCCTGGGTGGGCGTGGCCTACTGGGTGGGCGTGGCTAGAGTGCGTATGGCCTACTGGGTGGGCATGGCCAACTCTGCATTGTTCACATCAAGGGTGCCTATGGGGGCCTGGGCAGGAGTGGGACAGATCTGAGGGTCTCTGGCAGAAGGAGGGTCTCTGGGCCAGGGCCAAGGCAGTGGGGGCCGTTCCCTCACTGTTTCCAGGATGGCTTCGCGGGCCACATGAAACCACTTCGCGGCCAGATCTGGCCCCCGGGCCTTGTGTTTGACATGTCTGGCCCAGAGTTTTGTAGTATTTTAAGGGTAGGGAGGAAATATCTCTCTTTCTCTTTTTTCATGAAGATGTGCTTATTCTATCTGGAAGAAATGTGATTGTCTTTAAAGACAAACGTCATGGTTCTGGTAGATGGGACCAATTAAAAGAACTTCAAGGAATTCTTCCTCAAAGAACATTTTTATTTGGCTACAAAATAACAACACATACAAAGGTGAACCCAAGACTAAATTCTCCTCCCCTTGGTTACAAAGTTGCAAGTTGCAATTCCTTCCCCAATTAGATGTCATAAATCACACTCACCAATTGTTAGTAAATGAAGGCACTCCTGCCAGCTCTCCAGCCCACCAAAATATTAACAGTAATGACCTTGGTTCCCATAAATAAGAATTGTTATGGCTAACTTAAAACCACACTTTTTCCCTCCTTCTTTCTAAATATGTGGCAACCAAAAATGAAGTGAAAATGGCTTCAGTTCAGGTCATTGCAGTGTTGACATTCGGCTCCCTTTAAAGAAAGGAGAAATCCTGCAATTCAAACAAGAATAAAAGTTAAGAATCCCTTCTTGGTTATTTGGATGCTTGTCATAGAATTTGCATATCAATCTATCAGCTTTCATATCAGTACTTTTCACCCAGGTGGCCTCTGATAATAGATATCCCTTCCATTGCACCAAATATTGAAATTTTGTTGCTGTTAGCTGCGAAGTCATGTCTGACCCATCGCGACCCCTTGCTATCACCATCATATTCTCTTGACAAAATTCTATCAGCCTGTGCCCTGCTTCATTTTGTACTCCAAGGCCAAACTTGCCTGTTATTCCGGTTATCTTTTGGCTTCCTACTTTAGCATTCCAATCCCCCATGATGATAAGGATATCATTTTTGGGTGTTAGTTCTATAAGGTGCTGTAGGGCTTCATAGAACCGGTCAATTTCATCCTCTTCAGCACCGGTGGTTGGGGCATAGACTTGGACTACTGTGATATTGAATGGTTTGCCTTTGATTAGCACTGAGATCATTCTGTCATTTTGGAGATTGTATCCCAGTATTGCTTTTCCTACTCTTATATTGAGTATGAAGGCTACTCCATTTCTTCTGAGGGATTCTTTTTTTTATTGAAAAGTTTAAAAATACATTTTTAATAACATAACCTCCCTCCCCTCCCCCTTGCCCTCCCTAACCCTCCCCCCGACTTTCCAGAGCTGAATACATGGTATTAACTTTACAAACTTAAGCTAAAATATGCTACCTAACTAAAAAAAAACATATTAAATTCTATCGCGCTTTAACTCCCCTTAAACATAACTAAATTACTAACCAATAATGAATAACTGATAATACATCATGTAAAACTAATACTTATTCACATACTAAATGAAACTTTTTAGTCCCATATTTATTCTGAATATATTTGATCCATCTTCTCCATTCCACAATATATCTCTGTTGCAATTGTTCTTTCAGATATGCTGAAATTTTTGCTATTTCCGCCAGGTTTGAAACTTTCAAAGTCCACTCTTCTATAGTAGGCAGTTCCTCCTTCTTCCAATATTGCACTACTAAAAGTCTTGCTGCCATAATTAAATTCAACATCATTTTAGTATCTATGACAGTACAATCTGTAATAATACCCAACAGAAATAACTGTGGAGAAAACCTTATCTTTTTCTTAAATATCTATTGCATATTCCACCAAACTTTAATCCAAAAAGCTTTAACTTTTTTACAAGTCCACCATATATGATAATACGTTGCATCCTCACAACCACACCTCCAACATTTGGGCTGGCAGTTCGGATACATACTTGCTTATTTTTTTGGATCTAAATGCCATCTATAAAACATTTTATAAAAATTCTCTCTTAAATTTTGAGCCTGTGTAAATTTTACATTTCTGACCCAAATCTTTTCCCAAGTATCCATTGTTATAACCTCCTGAAAGTTCTGGGCCCACTTTATCATACAATCTTTAACAAGTTCCGTTTATGAGTCAATTTCTATCAGTGCATTATATAGCCTTCTTATATGCGCTTGACCTTGATCTCTAATTTGTTTTACCAAATTTCCATCAGTTATCGAAATACCAACTTTCTGATCTTCTTTCCATCTTGCTTGTAACTGCCCATACTGGAACCAAGTTTGTACTATCTTTCCTTCTTTTAAAATATTAAACGACTTTAATTGCCATACATTCCTTTCCATTATAAGAATTTCTTTATATGTAGTCACATCATGTTTAAATCCCACACTTATATTTTCTATTGCATGTTTAGGTATTGCCCAAATTGGTATTTTATAATTTAACTTATGCCGATATTTTTTCCAAACTCGCATCGGAGCATACCTTAATATATGTGTCTTAAAAACATTATCCACCTTCTTATCATACAATAAATATGCATGCCAACCAAATAACAAATCATAACCCTTAATATTCAATAATCTCCCTGTGTTAAATTAAACCAATCACTAACTGATGATAAAGCAGCAGCCTCATAATATAATTTAAAATTGGGCATTTTAAGACCACCTCTTTCACGTACATCTTGCGTTATCTTAAATTTAACTCTAGGTCTATTCCCTGCCCAAACAAATTTATTAATACCTTTCTGCCATTCCTCCAAATTTGAATCTTTTTTAAGTATAGGTATCATTTGAAACAAAAATAAAAATTTTGGCAAAACATTCATTTTTACTGCTGCAATTCTTCCCAATAAAGACAGTTGTAATTTTTTCCCAAGTATCTAATTCTTTTTCTATTTTTAGCCATAACAAGTCATAATTATTTTTATATAATTTCACATTTGAATCTGAAAGATATACCCCCAAATATTTAATCTTTTTAGCTATTTCAAATCCTGTTAATATTTCTAAGACTACCTTTTGTTCTGTAGTCATATTTTTAGACAAAAGTTTATTTTTTTGCCTACTAACCTTAAATCCAGAAACTTGTCCATATTGCAAAATTATTTCCATTAAATCTATAATCGACTGAGTTGGTTGACCTAATGTAATAACCAAGTCATCTGCAAACGCTCTCAATCTATAATCTTGATCTTTAATTTTAATTCCCTTTATTTAATTTGAGTCATGTATCTTAATCAATAATATTTCCAATGTTAAAACAAACAGCAATGGTGACAACGGACATCCCTGTCTTGTGCCCTTTTCAATTTTACAAGCTTCTGTTAAACTACCATTAATTATTATTTGGGCTGTTTGTTTCTGATATATTGTCCTAATAGGTTGTAAAAACTTATCACCAAACTCCATCTTCTCTAAAACTTTAAATAAAAATTGCCAATTCAATTGATCAAATGCCTTTTCAGCATCCAAAAAAAAAATCAACGCTGCAGGGACTTGATTATTTCTTTCCAAATATTCTAATAGGTTTACAATATGTCTCACATTACTTTTCATTTGTCTACCACTTATAAATCCTGTTTGATCACTATAAATCATTTGCTGCATAACCTTCATTAATCTATTTGCTAAGATCTTTGCAAATATCTTATAATCTGTATTTAGAAGCGATATAGGTCTGTAATTTTTTGATTGGGTAAGATCTGGATCTTCCTTTGGAATCAATGTTATAAATGCTGTTCTCCACGATGGAGGCACATCCCCTCCAGATTGAATTGTCCTAAATAATTCTTTCAAAGGTTCCACCAACTCTAATTGTAAATTTTTATAATAAGTGGCTTTCAAACCATCTGTTCCAGGTGTCTTACCCACTTTTAGTTGTTTAATTGCTAAAATAATTTCTTCAGTAGTTATCGGTCGATTCATCCCTTCCCTCTGTTTTTGTGTAAGTGTAGGGATAGTCACCTTGTAAATATCTATCTATATCTAAACCTTGAGTTATATTCCTTGCATATAATTTAGAATAAATTCAACAAAAGGCTTTTTAATAAAAATTTTTTGAAACACCTCTTTACCCTTATATTCTATCTTGTCTATATTATGTGACTTTTGTTTTTTCCTTAACAAATAAGCTAACCATCTACCTGGCTTATTAGCATTGTAAAAAATATTATGTTTGACATACCGTAAGTTAGTTGCCACTTGACCTGCCATTAACATATCAAACTGCCCTCTTAACAAATTAATTGCTTCTTTCAACCTCTTATTCGATGAGTTCAAGATAAAAGCCCACTCTTTCATCTTTATTTTCTCCTCTAATTCTTTATGCTTATATTCCAATCTATGTCTATATTTATTATTCAAATATATTAACACTCCTCTCATATAAGCTTTACTTGCATCCCAAACCATTTCAATGGGTGTACCCTTATGCATATTTATAATAAAAAATTCTTTCATTTGTTTTTTACATTCTTCCACATTTTCTTCATATGTAAACAGATTTTCATTTAATCTCCAAGATCTCCTATCTCCCTTCCCCTTGTCCAATTCCATCCATACTGGACTATGGTCTGATAAGGTTCTTGGACACATCTTGATCTTCTTAACCCTCAGAAAAAAATTATTAGTAGTTAATACAAAGTCAATCCTGGAGAAAGATTGATGTCTGTCAGAAAAAAAAGTAAAATCCCTTTCTTCCACATTTTGTTCTCTCCAAACATCTCTCAGTTCCAGATAGTCTTTCATATCAAAAAAAGATTTAGGCAATCTAGCATGATTTGGTGTGCTTTTAAAAGGTCCTTTTTTATCTTTTTGTGTGTCCATTCCAGTCTCCCATTAAAATACACGATTTATAATCCCATTGAATTATTTTATTATGTAGAAGTTTGTAAAATTCTCCTTGCTGTTGATTAGGTGCATATAATCCAATTAAAAGTATTTTCTTCCCTTCTATTAAAAGTTCAATTATAATATATCTTCCTTGTTTATCTGCTTCAATTAAGTTAGCTGTTAAATTCTTCTTCACATAAATGACTACACCATTTTTCTTTTCTGGAGAAGATGCAGTAAACTGCATACCCAATCTAGAGTTTATCAAATATTTTTGATCAGATACACGGATATGTGTTTCCTGCAAGCATATAACATCATTTTAAAATTGTTTCAAGTACTGAAATATTGTTTTTCTCTTTTGCGGTGAATTTAAACCATTAACATTCCATGTTAGAAAGTTTGTTGCCATTTTTTGAGACTTGAAGCTTTCGGAGCATATCTTGCAGATCCACAAGCATCTGCTTCTTTGTCTCGCTCCTCCCTCTGCTTCAGTATAAGTAGATTCTTGAGTTGTAATTGTAGTATATTGTTTCTGTTGTTGTTGTTGTTCCTTTCGTCTGGTTGCAGCCTGTGTCACTCTTTGAGCCCTTGATTCTTCTAATGGAGCCAAGGGCTGCGCAATTTCCAAAGTTTGCTGTGCTTCTTTTGAAATCAGCGAGGTAATTTCTTCGTCTCACTGTGTACCTTCCAATTGTGTCTGTCTCGCTTCTTTTTCCTTTCTTCTTTTAATTTCTGGGGATGTCGGTGAGTCTGCCTTCAGTATATTACAATAAAAATCTCGTGCCTTCAGAACTGTATTAAGTCGATATCTTGTACCAACATAATTCACCACTATCCCAGTCAGTATCTCCCATCTAAACTGAATCTGTCGTTTTTTTAATTCATCTGCCAGAAAAACAAATTCTTTCCTATTTCTTACAATTCTTGGTGGTATTTCTTTCAAAATTAAAACCTCTTGATCAGCCACTTTAAATCTGTTGTTATAAAAGTCTTGTATAATCACATTTCTGATCGTTCTCTTTGTGAAGTAAACAACCACATCTCTTGGTAATTTTCTTTGCCTAGCAATCCATGAATTGACGTGAAATATTTTGTCTATTTCCAATATAAAATCTTAAGCTCGCCAACCCAAAATAGGCGCCACAGCTTTTGCCAATATCTCTTCCAAGTTTTCTTGTGGATTTTCTTTCAGACCTCTGATCCCCAAGGCAAACTCCATGTCTCTATATTGTATCTTCACCACCTCATCATCAATTTTATCCATTTTATTCTCAGCTTCACTGATTTTAGCTTCCAATATCAAATTATTTTGATTAACTTCTTCCACACATTCATCCAGATTCTCAATACAATCTGTCAGTCCCTAAAATTCCAGCAAAATATCCTCTCGTATTTCCTTATTTTTCTCATTAATGAGCTCAGATATTTGCTCAGATTGAAGTTTTAAAGCATCTTGTAAGTCTTTTAATGACAATGTGGTTGTAGGTGTAGGTGCTGTAGGTGGTATCAATGTTTGAAGACCAGATTGTTGAACTGGTGAAGCCCCCGCACTTTTAGAAGCAGGGAATCTAGGTTGTTTGGAAGCCATTTTAACTTTTGTTTCTCACTTTCACTTTTCTACCCAAATTGCAACTTTGTTGCTTCACTGTTAAATATCCAAGTCTTTTAAACCACTTTTGAGCCAACTTCAAATGTTTTTAACAGAGTCTTTTACAACTTTAAAAATCCACTTTATGTCTTCCTCCTTCTTTTATTTTATTTTCCTTATTCTTTGTTCTTCCCACTTTCTCTAAAAATTTATTCCGGCGCCATCTTCCTCCCCTTCTTTTAAGTTAAACCGGAGTTAAAGATCATATACTTGCTGTTTCAATATTCTCCTGCTCAGCTCTGCCTGTGTCTAAGTAATCCAAAGTGCAATATTGGGAGCAGGGATGGTTGCAGCATTCTGTTCTGTTTCAAAGCCTTGAAACAGAGGAGTCCCTGAGTCCGGAGTTAATTCAGGCTCCGAGGGAGCTCTCACCCTTCGACCTGCCAGAGTGATAATTCTGGGGGTCTAGAGGAGCTCTACCTCTACCTGAATGCTCACCCCCCCCCTCTTCTTCCAAACCACAAAACAGCTGATTGATGCTATTTTCGCAGTTTAAACGGAGCAACGGGGCTGAGGGTCAGAAATGACCGCCATCGATGGAGCCTTGCCACCCAGAAGTCCTCCCTTCCCCACTTTTTTAATGAACATTTTACCACTCTTCAAATGGAAACTTTGTTATTTCCCAAAGCATTTTGAGAGAACAAAGTCATATAAACTGTCGCGCCCCGCAGCCCTGACATTCAGCAGGGGGCCACGAGCCCTCCTCACAGCGGGAAACTCAGGCCCCACCCATCTTGCTGTGGACGCACCTCCCATGCAGCAGACGCCTCCTGCGCTCTCCCGGGTGGCAAGGAACACAGACCCCATCCTTCTCGCTGTGGGCGCACCTTCCTCGCGGCGGATGACACCCATGCTCTCCTGCCGGCATAGCACCTGATAAGGCATCCTGGGGCCTCCCGGTCAGCTGAGAGGCCTGCTGCAGGGCAGCTGCTGGCTCCCATCCCTTGGAGCGTGTGGCGAGGGACTGGACCCACTGAACCTGCCTGCGTGGCTGGGGACTTGGTGGTGCCAGGGTCCGTGGGGGGTGGAGGGGTGTCCGGGATCCAGGGTCGGGTGGGGGCTGTCCTTAGGTGGGGAATGGTTGTGGTGGGTGGAGGTGATGGATCATGGGATTGCGGTCTCAAGGCTGGGTGGGAGCTTACCTGGTGGGAGGAGAGCGCTGGGTGTCAGGGCGAGGGGCAAAAGACGCTGACGTGGGAGGGTGAGGTATAAACAGGAGAAGGGCGGATGTGGGTGTGTTTGGGTGGAGTATGGGCGTCTGCCTCGGGCAGGTATTTAGCAGCGTTGGTTGTGGGTAGCAGCCAACGTTGACTTCGTTTTCCTTTGGACTGCTGTTTGCTTTGCAATAAACTTCTCCTGTGGACTCGGCACTCGTTCCGGCTGCGTTATTTCCTGCTCTTCCTGATGGGGCTGAGAATAAGTCAGCGTTGTACCCTCCTTTTGCTGTGTGACCCCCTGGGTGAGTCGTGCATGGCAGAAGGTACGCAAGGGGCCGCTACAGCGGCTGCTATGGAGGACGCGGCTGGAGCTGCTGCAACGCCCCCTGAAGTGGTGGAAGTGGGGGAGGAGGCACTTCCAATGGTAAAACTGAAAGGGAGGCCTCCTCTGCCAGCGGACTCCAAGGTTGAGCCACAGGAAGCCGGTAGTCGTGACCGTGGAGGGGAGTGGTGGCTGGGCTGGGGTCCAGAGGGCCTGATCAGGGCCAGGAGACCCGGCCAAAGGGGGCTTCGTTGGAATGGAGGGAGCGGTGCTTGGTGGAGGACAATGGTGAGGAGTGGAGTTACTCCACTGCTCCAGGAAGTCAAACCATGGACGTCCTACGAGACAGATTTGGGGAGGTTGGTGGCCAAAAGCTGGCTCCTTGGATGGACGCTGATTCCAGGTCAGAACCGGGTCGGTGGTCTCTCGCAGGAACCCAATTGGGTCAGTCTGGCCCATCCCATTTCCGATTGGCCAGTCCAAGGTTCCGGAGCCCGCCCAGTCTCAGCACGTCACATGAGGGCCTGCCCCTTGCGGCCCCTGTCCAGAGCACCTCAGGATCCTGGTCAGGAGCAGACGGAAGACCTGGCCAGCAGCCAACATGGCCGGTCAGGGGACCTCGGGCCTGGGGGTCCTGGTGTCATGTGGGGACCACCACCCCTACCGGTAACGTACGATGGCTACCCCATCGTCTGGCGATGTTCCTAGGTCAGGTGATAAACGACATGGATCAGTACACCCAGGCCTACGCTTCCCAGTGGGCGATGGTGGTGTCGGTGATGGCTTGCCTGCAGGGAGAGGCTGCGGCCTGGGTGACCGACCTATACAGTGACCACGCCCGCGAGCTTGGGGATGTTGGTCTCTTTTTGGAGGCCCTACAAGGTTGCTTCAAAGATATTTCTCGGGTACATCGTGCTGAAGCCGATGTGTTGACCTTACGGCAGCCGGGTAGACCAGCGGTGGACTACGTTAGAGATTTTTGTAAGAGGGCTGGGAAAGTGCGCTCGTGGCCAGAGCGCCTTCTTGTTCATCACTTTAGGGCCAGGCTCGATGGTGCTCTTCGCCGGGCTTGTGTGGTGCGCGGTGTCCCGGCTCGGTTGCAGGAGTGGTTCCGTGTAGCCGTGGAGCTGGACATCGGGCTACAGGACATCCGGGGAAGGCCCAAGGCCATTCCCAGTGGTCAGCGGCCCACCGAGAAGGCAAGACCAGAGGAGCAACCCATGATGTCATCATCCAGACCCTCTGCCCAGCCGGCACGAGCCGCCATCTGGTGCTTTAGATGTGACCAACCAGGCCATTGAGCGGCCGATTGCCCACTGCCACCAGCCCGGGCAGCCCCTTCTGTTTCCTCAGCATGAGGTCCCACTCCTAGGAAGACCGCAGAGCGGACACAGGCCACTCATCAAGTATCCGGAGACCCGCCCAGGACAACGACCCCTTTTCGGGTGGACATTCCAGCGGTTGCCCAGCCTACGCAGTACGAGAGCTCCGAGGAGCAGGAACAGGAGGAGGACCCAATGGTGAGTGCTCCAGTGTGCCCTTTTGTGTTCCCCATGCTGCTGGTCAGGCCGCGTATGGGACGGAAGAGGGCATACAAAGCCCTGGTCGATTCAGGTAGTACCCGATGTCTCATGAGCCAGGCAACGGCGGCTGAAGTGGGGGTCACATTAAGATGGCTGGTGACTCCCCTGCGGTTCCAACAGGTGGATGGGTCTCTCCTGGGTGGGGCATGTCGCGGAACAATTAACAATCCGACCAGAGGTGGATGGACCGTGGTTCATTTGCATGGTCAATATCAAAGAAACGAAATCCAAGGCATATTCTATAGTAAAACTTTTAATGAGAAAACAAAAGACCTAGACTGACCACATTCTCTCATCAGGCAGAAGGAGAAAGTAAAACAGAAACTGTGTGAACTTTTTCTAGGCCTGCGCACAAAACAGTTTAAAACCAAAACATTGGCTGGACATAGCTGGAGTCACTATGGTTACAAGATAAGATAAGATACAGTGCAGAGCAGAAAAAGATGTACAATTAGAAATGAGCGAAGCTGGCAAAACTAAAAAAACATGCAGTGACATCCCCTTCTTTTGTCAGCGAAGCAGAAAATCAGATAAGGCACATCTTGCACAGATACTTGTATTGGGCTGTAGGAAGTGGTTTGTTCAGCATATCAGCAATTTGGTCATGTGTAGGCACATACTGCAATTCGACAAAACCTTGTTTAACTGCTTGTCTTATATTTTGGTAACGGATGTCAATGTGTCTAGACCTGGAACCTGTAAAGCGATTCTCAGATATATAAACCACAGATTCGTTGTCCTCCATCACAGTGATCGGTCGAATCGGAGGTGTCCAGATATCTGTGATTAAGGCATCAAACCATGTTAGAGAATTACATGCATCTGAAATACAAGCATACTCAGCTTCTGTAGAAGAACAAGAAACAAAATTCTGTTTACGCACATGCCAGTAAACAGGACATCCATTCAAAAACATCATATAACCTGAAGTGCTTTTACGTGATTTCTTATCACTTGCCCAATCTGAATCTGCATAACAACATAACTCTGCATAGTCAGTATGTGTGGGTTCTAACAACAACTTCATGTCTTTGGTGTGTTTTAGATATCTCAATAATTTCTTAACACATATCCAATGAAACTGTTTTGCCTTGCCTACATGTCTTGATAGGAGATTAACACTAAGTGCAATGTCAGGTCTAGTGCAACTACTAATATATAGCAGCGACCCAATGACTGAGCGATATAGTGTTTGATCCTCGAACTCAGGACTCAGTTCATGTGTCAAGTTGTGAAAGTCAGTTTGCATGGGTATACTCACAGGTTTAGCATCCTTCATGTTGCAGTGATGCAATAGTTGTTCAATCTTATCTTCCTGTGTAAGACTGAACCCCTTCTGAGTTTTGGTAACGTGAACACCTAAATAAGTGTTAATATGTCCTAAAAACCTCAATGTGAAAAAACTGTTGTAAAGCGTTAGCAAAACATTCACTCATCTGCTTATTTGGACCAATATAAACAATATCATCAACATAAACAAGAATTATCTCATACCTATTATCAGATCTTTTTGTAAACACACATTCATCTGTTTTGGACTTAATAAAGCCCATTGAATTTAGTCTCAGCCTGATCCCCATGAGCAGAGGTTACAACTGGGGCATCAGCTTGAGAGTCTGTAAAAACAGAAAATGGTGAAACTGACCTTGGCTCAGAGGCTGCTTCTCCAAGACATGTAGCCGATGCCAACAGAGTCTGTAAACTTGAAGGAAGATCTCTCTGTGAAACGGCTGCCTCCTCCTCAGCAGAGAGATAACCGGCCTTCTTCTTTCTCCTTTTTCCTGGCATATTTGCAGCAATTAATCACAGCCTCCTCAGTGCCGGACTAACTGCCTGGCTAATTGCCTATCAATAAATCTTGAAAATAAAAATAAACCATTCTCTGCTACCAAATATCGCGGAACAATTAACAGTCCGACCAGAGGTGGATGGACTGTGGTTCATTTGCATGGTCAATATCAAAGAAAAGAAATCCAAGGCATATTCTATAGTAAAACTTTTAATGAGAAAACAAAAGACCTAGACTGACCACATTCTCTCATCAGGCAGAAGGAGAAAGTAAAACAGAAACTGTGTGAACTTTTTCTAGGCCTGCGCACAAAACAGTTTAAAACCAAAACATTGGCTGGACATAGCTGGAGTCACTATGGTTACAAGATAAGATAAGACACAGTGCAGAGCAGAAAAAGATGTACAATTAGAAATGAGCGAAGCTGGCAAAACTAAAAAAACACGCAGTGACAGGGCACCCATTACCCATGTTACAGAGCCAGTCAGATTAGAAATGGGTGACCATTGGGAAACCCTGCGGTTTGTTGTAGTACCCTCCATGAGAGAGGCGGTCATCCTGGGGCTCATGTGGCTGGACAGGTGGGGCCCCACAATTTGGTGGGAGGGGGGCTGTTGACACCTCCGTCTGGGGTTGGGACCCCAGCCCCCTCTGGAACACACTTTCATGGGACCGGCCAACACGGGGGAACAGGAGAGGGCTTATGGAGGCGGGTTGGACCAAGAAATCCAGGTGCCCTGGGACTACTCCGATCTAATGGATGTATGCCATGTCGCCGAAGGAGATGCAGGAGCTTCGGCGATACATCGATAAGAACCTGGAGAGGGGGTTCATACAACCTGCATGGTCCAGAATGGCGCCACCTGTTCTGTTCCGCGAAAAGGATGGGACACTTCGACTGTGTGTGGATTACCGGGGGTTTAATGCAGTATGTGTCGAGCACCTCTACCCTCTCCCGTTAATGAAGGACCTGCTAGCACACCTGGCTAAGGGTCGGGTGTTCACAAAACTGGATCTGAGGGAGGCGTATTACCGGATCAGGATTAAGGCCGGGGATGAGTGGAAAACAGCATTCAACTGTCCCCTCGGGAGCTTCCAGTTTCGGGTGATGCCGTTCGGGCTGCAGGGAACCCCTGCAGTTTTCATGCAGTTAATCAACCAGGTCCTGCATGGGTTCCTGTACCACAGGGTCCTGGTCTACCAGGACGACATCCTTATCTACACAACCACAGTGGAGGAGCACGTCATCCCAGTGCAGCAGGTGTTGGCGAAGCTACGGGAGGCGCGGCTATACGTGAAATTGTCCAAATGCGAATTCCACAGGACGCAACTGGACTACCTAGGATATAGGATTTCTGTGGCGGGGGCGGAGATGGACCCCAAGAAGGTGGAGCCCATCCAGCAATGGCAAGCCCCATGTACACGACGCCAGTTGCAAAGCTTCCTAGGCTTTGCCAACTTCTACTGGCAGTTTATACCATGTTTTGCAGCCATCGCCTTGCCGCTCACGGACCTCTTACGCACACGACAGTTGACAGTACAGCCATGACCAGGACTCAGACTGGTATGGTCTATGACATGCCAACGGGCCTTTGAAGCGCTCAAAACCCTGTTCACCAAGGAACCAGTCCTGCTGCATCCGAACCCCAACCTGCCTTACATGGTCCAGGTGGACGCAAGCCATGTTGCTCTCGTGGCCGTCCTCCTCCAACAGAACAGCAAAGGGGTGCTCCAACCATGTGCTTATGCATCTAAGAAGCTTACTCCTACCGAACGTGCCTGGGCGATTTGGGAAAAGGAGGCTTTCGCGGTCCGCTGGGCCCTGGAAACGTGGCGGCATCACCTGGAGGGGGCCACCCACCCATTTCAAGTGTGGACAGATCATAAGAACCTGGAGGCTCTACAAGTACTCCGGCGGTTGTTGCCCAAGTATGTCCGGTGGGCGCTCTATTTCCGCCGTTTCCGTTTTGCTTTGAAGTACGTCCCGGGAGGGAGAAACTTTCTAGCAGACGCATTGTCCCGTATTCCACAATATGAGAGAAAAAGGGAGGAGGTAGTACAGGCACTCATACCAGCCGAGGCAGGGGGGATGGTCCGGGTGGGGAAATGGTCCAGGCAACACAGGATGGTCTATGCCTTGAGCTCAGGAAGGCCCTTCAGGGGGACAAATGGCTGCAGGCCCATCCGGACCTCTTGACAATGCGGGATGGCCTGGCTTGGTATGGGACACGGATGTACGTACCTTTGCCTCTGCGAGAACGGATACTATACCGGTGCCATGATGCCAAACAGGCAGGACATTTTGGGTTGTTGAAGACCCTACACCTGGCGCGCTGGCCATAATGTCATCTGGACTGTCGTGGACTTGTTCTCTAAGCAAGCACATTTTGTCCCTTGCAAAGGATTGCCCTCGGCCCAGCGGCTGGCCTGGCTATTTGTGATGCATATCTACTGTCTGCATGGTGTGCCTCACCATATAATATCAGACCGAGGGGTACAGTTCATGGCACGGTTCTGGAGGGAGTTCGTCTGCTTCATTGGATCGTCTCAGGGTCTTAGCACAGAGTATCACCCCAGCACCAATGGAGCGGCGGAACGCGCCAATGCCACCATGGAGCAGTACCTGAGATGCTACATGTCCTACCAGCAGACTAACTGGGTGGACCTTTTGGCATTTGCGGAGGTGGTGTATAACAATGCCGTCCACAGCAGTACGGGTGTTCTCCCCCTTCAGAGTGGTCTCTGGAAACGACTTCGTCCCCATTGCTGAGTGTGCCCCGGAGGACGGGGCTCCCTGTCAGCCTCAGGAATGGATGAGGCAGATAGAGGATGCCTGGGGTGCAGCGACAAAAACGTTGGAACGAGCCGCGGTAACGTATAAGGGACAGGCCGACAAGAAGCGAAGGCCGTTTGACATTCCAAAGGTGGGGGACCTGGTGTACTTGTCTACCAAGTACCTGCGCTTACAGGTGCCCTGTAAGAAACTGGGCCCCAAATACCTTGGGCCATTCCGGGTGATACAGGAGATCAACCCCGTAACGGTGCGACTCCAGCTGCCGAAGTTCCCACTTTCTCTAAAAATTTATTCCGGCGCCATCTTCCTCCCCTTCTTTTAAGTTAAACCGGAGTTAAAGATCATATACTTGCTGTTTCAATATTCTCCTGCTCAGCTCTGCCTGTTTCCAAGTAATCCAAAGTGCAATATTGGGAGCACGAATGGTTGCAGCATCCTGTTCTGTTTCAAAGCCTTGAAACAGAGGAGTCCCTGAGTCCAGAGTTAATTCAGCTCCGAGGGAGCTCTCACCCTTCGATCCCCCAGAGTGATAATTCTGGGGGTCTAAAGGAGCTCTACCTCTACCTGAATGCTCACCCCCCCCTCTTCTCCCAAGGGGGGGATTCCCAAACCACGAAACAGCTGATTGACGCTATTTTCGTGGTTTAAACGGAGCAACGGGGCTGAGAGTCAGAAATGACCGCCATCGACGGAGCCTTGCCACCCAGAAGTCCTTCCTTCCCCACTTTTTTTAATGAACATTTTATCACTCTTCAAATGGAAATTTGTTATTTCCCAAAGCATTTTGAGAGAACAAAGTCATATAAACTGTCGCGCCCCACAGGCCTGGCATTCAGCAGGGGGCCAATGTGCAGCACTGCGCCCACGGGCCCTCCTCGTGGCGGGAAACTCAGGCCCCACCCGTCTTGCCGTGGACATACCTCCCATGCAGCGGACGCCTCCCGCGCTCTCCCGGCTGGCAAGGAACGCTGACCCCACCCATCTCACCGCGGGCGCACCTTCCTCGCGGCAGACGACACCCACACTCTCCCACCGGCAATGCGCCCGATAAGGCATCCCAGGGCCTCCCGGTCAGCTGAGAGGCGCACGCATGCGCTGAACGGCTCTGCTGGGACCCACCCAGTGCCGGCAGGCTCCGTGGCCTCCTCGTCAGGGGATGGGCCTGTCCAAGCTGCACTTCCTGCATCAAGGCCTAAGCTGGTGCCGGCAGGAGAACACTGCATCGGCGGGCCTGCTGCAGGGCAGCTGCTGGCTCCCATCCCCTGGAGCGTGTGGCGAGGGACTGGACCCACTGAACCTGCCTGCGTGGCTGGGGACTTGGCAGTGCCAGGGTCCGTGGGGGGTGGAGGGGTGTCCGAGGTCCAGGGTCGGGTGGGGGCCGTCCTTAGGTGGGGAATGGTTGTGGTGGGTGGAGGTGGTGGGTCACGGGGTTGCGGTCTCAGGGCTGGGTGGGAGCTTACCTGGTGGGAGGAGAGCGCTGGGTATCAGGGTGAGGGGCAAAAGACACTGACGAGGGAGGGCGGGGTGTAAATAGAAGAAGGGCGGATGGGGGCGTGTTTGGGTGTAGTATGGGCGTCTGCCTCGGGCAGGTATTTAGCAGCGTTGGTTGTGGGTAGCAGCCAACGCTGACTTCGTTTTCCTTTGGACTGCTGTTTGCTTTGCAATAAATTTCTCCTGTGGACTCGGCACTCGTTCCGGCTGATTATTTCCTGCTCTTCCTGACGGGGCTGAAATAAACTAATCTACAAGTATTTCAGCTTTTGCTGAATATGGCACATGTCCATTATTTTTGTTCTTCTCTTTGGAAAAAAAAAGAATGTATAATTATATATAATTATAATATATATTACATATTATTTATATTTATATAATATAATTATAATTAACAACACCATCAGCTGGATATGTAGCTGACAAACCATACTCAGGGAGTAGTCCTCAATAGTATTACATCCACATGAAGAGAAGTAAGTAGTGGGGTACCACAAGGCTACATCTTAGGCCCAGTACTCTTCAATATCTTCATTAATGACTTAGATGAAAAACAAAAAAATCCAGTTGCCTCTTGAAAAAGCACCTTTGGGTCTTGGTCATTTTCTTCATTTCAGTAATCATTTAGAATAAGGAAGTCATATTACTCTCCTTGTATGAAAAATAGCAAACCAGAAATTATTGTCATTTGATAATTACTGCTGAATTCACCTCCATCTGCACTGAATTCATCTTTGTTTCAAACAAATTTGATCTAATTTACTATGCATGCATTATTTATATCATGATTATTTCTGCATAATGATAACTAAGGAACCTATTGAAAAATGAGATAAAATTAAGCACAGTATACACCATCTTGCAAATATAAATAATATAAAAAACATGTCATGTCTACAGCAACCAGGAATTTAATCAGAACAGAACAGATTTATTTTTAAGAAATCGCAGTACATAAAGAAAGCTGCTTTTAAAAAAAATATTCAAAACTATATTGCTTCTCAGTTTTTTCCCAGATTCAAGCCAGAATGCCTGAATATTCTAGATAGATCTGTAGCTGACTAACAAACCGTACTCAATGAGTAGTCCCCAATGGCACTACATCCACATGGAGAGAAGTAAGCAGTGGGGTACCACAAGGTTCCATTTTAGGCCCAGTGCTCTTCAACATCTTCATCAATGACTTAGATGAGAGAATAGAATGGGAACTCATCAAATTTGCAGATGACACCAAACTGTCAGGAGTAGCCAACACCCCAGAAGACAAGCTCAGGATCCAAAAAGATCTTGACCAACTTGAACAATGGGCCCTATCCAACAAAATGAGTTTCAATGTGGAGAAAAGATTCTGGTTGTGCTTCTTGTCTGAACTATCTCACAAAGCTAACAATAGCTAAGTATCATTATCATGACTAGTTTGATTTTTATGAACAAAGAAAATTCTTATGTATTTTTATTACTGTGCTAAAACAGGTAGTTTTACCCCATGATCAATAAATAGCAATCAAATACTTAGATTTGAACCAACTATATTTACAATATTTTTATTGAAAATGCTATTTTATTACCAAAAAGTTAGAGAATGAAGCTGCATTCTAATTACTACCCTTCACCAATTACTCCCTGCATCTAGTACACACTTACTTAAAAATAAGTATTACTGTACATAGCTGAGCTTTGCCCAAATAGATCTTCATGAAATTTACAGATATTTAAATTAGGTTTTCTATTGAAGATTTTCTTCATCATCATAGCAATGCTTTTGCATACATTAATGTTTGGCAATAGAAAAAAAATCTAGAGCCATTAAAAAACAAAATGTTTAAAGAGGCATAGACCATTTTCAGTAAATACATTTAATGAAAACTTGTGCCATCTGCAATATATTTACACTTAGAATCTTTAAGCTTTTAAAAAATGTGTATTTACAAATAGTCACTATCTTCACTTCTAAGAACAGAGCTATTTTCTCTCAATAGCTTTCTTAATTATTTGGACTCCACAAGATTGCTCATTAACTGTAGTTATGCTAGATTATCTAGATTCGTTTTCTTATTCCCTATTCATTATTCAACACTTTAGATACTAAAATCCATAAATTTTCTTTCTTTTTCTTATTCTATTCCTTCATTTAAGATGAACTGTTATTGTATCTAGTTCTTTAGTTCAGAGGTCCCCAAACTATGGGCTGTGGCCCACTATTGGGCTGTGGCCTCCTGGCCTACAGGCTGAATGAGTAGCTGGGCAATGCATGCACACATGTGTGCGTGCTCACCCCCCCCCCCCTCATGCCACCATTGCTACAAGTGTTGCGCAGGCGGCACCGGCACAGCTAGTATTGCGCAGGTGGAGGCATTGCCACGAACCTTGCGTGGGCAATGGCAGTACCACAAGCGGCAGGTAGGCCATGGTGCAAGCCTCATGCAGGGGCAGTAGTGCTATCCTTGCATTGGTGGTAGCATTGCTGCGAGCCTGGTGGTGGTGGTGCCACAAGACTCACACAGGGGCCAGCATCACTGAGAGCCTCATGTGCATGCTCACAGCCCCATTTGTGTGGTACACATGCTCATGGCCTGTTTGTGTGCACATGGACATGTGTGGCCACATTCACATTTGCGCATGCATGCATAAGGCACCTGCTACTCCCTCTTCCACCAAGCTACCAACCCACAAAGGTTGGGGACCCCTGCTTTAGTTAATTAGGAGTTATGAAAAATATTAATTCCATCTCTTCTTAAAATTGCTTAGTAAATCATGGCATATTTTGATTTCTTGTGCTAATTTGGTGGAATTCAAGATTTTTTTAAAAAAATAAATTAGATAATGGCTTAAAGGAAAATTTATGTACCAGCATTATTTTTTTCTTAACTGTCTTGGTAGTTTTTTAATGATAAGCTTTTGCTTCTCAAACTGATCAAGACAGATAAGTCCTGGTATGCTGGGATCCTTTTGTACTTTTTGTAGCAGTGTAAGCAAATTGGAGAATTCCAACATCTGGTTAGGGTTGTTGATATCAATGTCAGGGAATTCGTAGATGCATAGACCAATTATTTCTTATAAATGATTTTGTTAGATGTTTTTGTGCCAGCCATGGCAGTTCCCCAAAAAGATCATCAGATGGGAACAAAGAGGTATTTTTTCTCCCACTGATGGGTCAGGGGTCTACGGCCCCTGCAGCCCCATAGGAGAGAGTTAATTGGTAAGGGAGGGGCTGAGGACCGCCATAAAAAACCTCTGCTCAGGGGCTGCTCTCTCTCTTGTTACTCTGCTTGCTTGCTCTCTCTTGTTGCTCTCTTGTGGGAATGATCCATGAGCTCAATCCAGGCATGGATGCTTCCATGCCAGGGAACTCTTTCTCTTTACTCTATCGTTAAATAAAGCTTCAAGCGATTGCATCCCTGCGTGCTGCCTTTTACTTGGAAGCTACCTTAACGAACCATCGGTCTCGTGAGGCCATCTCACAGATTTAATTGAAACAGTACACAAATTCAGATCTGCCTCTCAACATTTATTTATTTATTTATTTTATTACATTTATATACCGCCCTTTCCCGAAGGACTCAGGGCGGTTTACAGGGTAATTAAAAACACAAATATAAAAGTTAAAAACAAATTAAAATAAATTATAATAATCCCTGTATTAATTAAAAAAAACCCAATTGGACTAAATTAAAATTAAAAATTCTCAGCCTGGGGCAGAGAGCTCGAAGAGCCAGGTCTTCAGGTCCCGACGAAATGAACGGAGGTCGGGGGCAGTCCTCAACTCCACCGGCAGCTGGTTCCAAAAGGCAGGCATACCCACAGAGAAGGCCCTACCCCTGGGTGTCATCCGCCGGCAATCTCTCACCGGCGGCACCCTGAGAAGACCCTCCCTGTGGGACCGCACTGGACGAAGGGAGCTTGATGCCGGCAGCAGGTGTTCCCTCAGATATCCCGGACCCAAGCCATTTAGGGCTTTATAGGTCATCACCAGCACCTTGAATCTCACCCGGAGGGCAACCGGAAGCCAATGCAGCTCGCAGAGTAGAGGTGTTACATGGGAGTATCGGGAAACCCCCATCACAACTCGCGCGGCCGCATTCTGCACCAGCTGAAGCCTCCGAGTGGTCCTCAAGGGCAGCCCCATGTAGAGAGCGTTGCAGTAATCTAAACGGGAGGTCAGAACTTACATGAAATATGGTGGCTGCTGCTGTGATCTCTTTGAGATAATTTTTTACCCTGCATAAGTAATAAGAATAATTTTACAAATATAAGTGTTGTGGATATTTGTTCTTCCATTTTAATCAATGACTCTACTAATACCTTATACCTAATATTAATAAATAATTCCATTCATTATTCTAGCTAATGAAAATTACTAAAATATTTTATATACTTTATAAATTGTATATATTTTATATATAAATATATATATTTAATTATTTAATCACCAATACATATAAGAGTGGAATACATTTTATTATTTATGTAACAATATACATGTTAACTAATACTAAAGCAATTAGCAGTTGCCTTTCAGATTTGTAGTCATAAAGATTCTTCTAAGTGGTGAAGGAAATTGCTTCTATGACTAAATAGTCGCAGAGTAAAAATTGGTAACTTGGGCAACTGTAACTTAAATCTCTGCTTAGGAATTAAGACAGAGAGAATTGCTATAATTGATGACATTATTCCAACAGCAGGATATTCAGCAGTGTTTGTTCATCTGGCCTTGTTATTTTATCCACAGATATTGATGAATGTTCTGAAGGGAGCCATTACTGTCGGGAAAATACCATGTGTGTCAACATACCAGGGTCATTTATGTGTGTCTGCAAAACAAGTTACATCAGAATTGATGATTATTCTTGTACAGGTAAGAATAGTTTCTTTTCCTCCAAATATTTATTAATTTTTTATAGCCACAAATCCTTGATATTTTATCAGCAACATATTGTCTGGGTTCCAATGTTTAGTTTATTTAATACATGTTAAACTCCTTTCTCTCTACCTCATTTTTCTAACCATTCATAAAATC
>JAKJMR010017462.1:113658-128201 GCA_024449315.1 Daboia siamensis | reverse complement strand
GGATAAAATGTATCCCATGTTCTAAAGTAATCTGAATCATCTTTCTCTTTCATTGTTAGTGTTAGTCTGTCCATTTCTGCACAATCTAAAATTGTCTTCATTATCTCTTCCTCTGCTGGTAATACTTCATCCTTCCAATGTTGAGCAAATAGAATTCTCGGTGCAGTTAATACATGTATCATTAAATGTACACATTCCTTCTCATAATTTCCTACAATTATGTAAGAGTTTTACAGCTTCCAGCGCAAAAATAAGCCCAAAAAATAAGCACACATTCAAAATGAGCAGGAGGCATAGTTTATAAAAACTTTGTCTATAAAATATATATAAACATGATACATACAGTTTCATTCAGGTCTGCAGAACATCAACAACTCTTAACTTGGAGATTAGGACACAGGGAGAGACTAAGACACACCCAAACCTAGGCTGGATCACATGTCTCACATAGCCAAACCTGTGTCTCAATTAAATAAGAGTTCCCATTGGCTGGTTCATTGCTATGGCTATTCCAGTTCATAAATTCTTGCACACTGACACTCCTCCCTTTATGACTGGAATAGACATAAAACCAAATAATTTAATACTCTTCCCATGGCGTATTCCACCTAATGGCTTAGTCATTACATCTGCCAGATTGTCATCTAAAGAACAATGCAGCAAGTGAATTAGTTTACTTTTGATAGCTTCTCTGACATTACAATACTTAATGTCCACATGCTTGCTTCTACTTTTCACTCTGTCACCTGTTGCCATTTTAATGCAAGCAGCATTATCTTCAAATAATGTTACAGCTTCTTTAACTTCTATACTTAAATCCTTGAACAGCTGTACATACCAGGTTACCTCTGAACAAAGTTCAGACAGAGCAATAAATTCTGCCTCCACAGTAGAAATAGCTACAGTTGTTTGTTTTCTGGACTTCCATCCAATCAAAGTCCCACCAAATAATACCACAAACCCAGAATTGGACTTTCTGCTTTTGCACATCATTGGCATAATCACTGTCAACACAACATTTTAACTTTAATTCTTCAGAGACCTGTATTTGAGGGCCCAAATTCACAGTTGCCTTCAAGTACCTGAGAATTCTCTTCACACCCATCCAATGCCACTGAGCTGGTGCAGCAATAAAGCGATTTAAGATGCTTACTGCACAAGCTATGTCTGTTCTGGACCACTGTGACGGATATAACAGACTTCCTATTGCTGACTGATATATGTCCTAATCACAGGTTTAACTTTTGTCCTCGCCCAAAGTGTTGTGAAAATCTGTGCTCATAGGTGTTGGAGCAGAATTACAATCCTTCATGTTGTATCTCTCCAACAGTTGTTCAATTTTCCTTCTTTGACTGAGAATGTAGCCACATTTCTCAGTTTTTTGTATGTCTACACCAAGATAATTCTGTATTTCACTCAGATTTTCAATTCAAACTTTTTCTCCAATTGATTAGCAAAAGTTATTCAGAATGAATTGCTTAAGTCTGACACATAATAAACATATTGCATTAAGCCTCATTCTATAAAACCACAACAAAATTCAAACAGCTCAAAACAGACAACTTGCTTTTCCATTTTAATTGTTCACTTCTGAGAGTTATCTCCATTACATATACATTGAACAGATAAAAAACAGAATGAAAAGAAATTCTAATGTGTAAGGTGAGAAAGCAAATATGATGTCATTCATGGAAACCTAATGAGATTAATTAGCTGCAATTTTGTACATGTATTGTAGCTGCCTTTCCAGCTACCAAATATGCATTAATTCAGAAAGGCAAAAAAACAACAACAACTAAATATGTATGTATATAGTGTCTTGACTTCTATGTCAGGCAGGAGTGGGATACCTCTGTTGTTGATAATTTCAGTTTTAAGAAAGCAGAAGAGGAAATAAGGGACTCAGCTGTTCTAGATGTAATTCTAGAGATAACAGAGATAAATGGATGGATTTAAAATATTGTGGAAAATGATCAACATGTTGAAGTTCAAGTAACTAGGGAGGGACAGTAAGAGAAGTCTGTTAGGTATCTTGAAATTCAGGAAGGCAATTATAAATGAACATAGGTGGGTAGTATTCTCTGACTTAAAATGCTAAAAGGTAAGATGAGAGGTGAAACTCTAAAAAATGAATACTGTTGTTGAAATAAGAGGTTTGAGAAGAAGGAAAAAAAATGGAGAAGCATCTAGAGACCTAATGAATAATGAGCACTGGGATAGAAAAGAAGATAGATTGGAAATGGAAACTGGGACTAATAACTAAGGATGAATCAAACTACTGCTTTGAATCTGAAAAGGTGGAATTAAGCTAAAGTCCAGAATGAAATGAGCCTATAAAAAGTATGGTAAGGTTTGAGGGGATATGGATGTAAGAAGAGAATAATGAGTTTGGTTGTTCTGATGTGAGATAAAGCTGAAAAGGTGATGTGAGGGAAAAGGAGAAGACATGTTTTTAGATACTTTCTTTTCATTCCTTCATAGAAAGAAGAAATAGATTCCTAACATGACTTAGGAAAGGGGTGAATTATAGATCCAAACTGATAAAAATGTGGTATGAAATAAACATTTTCATCTTAAACTGGAATGTATTAATTGTTAAACAGCAGTTCTGCAAGCATTTAGAAAAAAATGGCTTTCTTAAGAACAGGTTTAACTTTATTTCTTTTTACAATAGGATGAATAATTCGATAAACAGAAGACTGCTGTATATTTTAATCTCAATAAAGTTTTTCACAAAGTCTCATGATTTTTTTGTTAACAAAGATAAATATGGTCTGGTGGATTTGGAATAGGTTAGAGAGCTGCACTCATAGAATAATGATCTATACAAATACCCTGTATTTTGTCCATGGTCCAGTGCAATTCTGCATAAATGTCCTAGAAAATGAAGCAGAAGCTGCCATCAAATTGCAGGAGTTTGCTAATGCTCAGAGAACAATTCAAAATAACTTCAATGGGTTTTGGCATTGGGTAAAAGCCAACAAAATAATGACAGATATAAAATCTGTATCTGAGTAGAGAAAGTCAAATATTTAGATAACTGGGTTCAACTGAGTTAGTGACAATCCATCTGGGAAAGATTTAGAAATCTGTAAATCTGTGACTGAATATGAACAAGAAGTGGAATGCAATCTTGGGCTGCATCAATAGAAACAAAACATCTAAATCACATGAGGTGGCAATTCCATTGTGCTCTGCATTGTGGTTAGAAAAGGACCAATGGATTGAGATTAAAAAATATTCAAGATGGGTGTTAAAAAGAATTACCTGATGATAAAAGCTATTAAATAGTGTTATAATCAGCCTGGAACAGTAATGTATTTTCCCCTTAATGGAGATTTTATAATAGGGACTGAATTGCTGGTGTTGGTTAGATTAAATCATATATATCAGGTGTCTCCCAATGTCATACATGTTCAATAAGCATGAAAAAAAAATCATGATAGTTATTGTAATTAATACTTTTATAGTCTTAAATTGGAGTAGAATTGGAGATTGCTGTATACTTCTCCATGTAGTTTTGGGACCTCTGTACTATAGTTCTGATTTAAGCCAATTATATTTTTAGCTGCATTTAAGTACCTTGGTATACAAAAAGTTATTATTGTAAAGAATTGTATAATGTTAAATACAAGTTCAGCCTTATAACCTAGCTAGCCTGAAGACTAGGAAGCTGATTATAACTAAATAGGTACAAACAAATCTGGTCTATTGTAGAAGACAGCATGGAGAGATCATTAGAAGGCAAATTGATTCTAAGCAGACTGTTGTATGTATTTCATCAATGGATATTGTAAGAAGGCTAAATGCTCACTGTCCTTTGGGTCCTCCTGCTTCTTCCTGACTCATGCATAAGTGGAAAATTGAAGAAGTTATGAAACAATTCTGAGTGTGAACTAATAATGGCTAGCCATTACTTCTGGCTACTACTATAGGACTAAAATGAGATTTTTCCAAATTGGAGTGGCTGAATTTCCTTATAAATGAAATGACTTAATGGCCTTGTTGGGTTCCTAAGCCTAGGGAAAATAGCAATTGGGCTTATCATTAGTGGCTGTTAGGTACTTGATTTAAAAACAAAAAGAACAAAACTAAGTATACTATCAGTGTACTTTCAGTGATCAAAGTAGTTTCTCTTATTTTTTTAAAAAAAACATGCAGTCTGTCAGGACCCACTTCAAACCCACATCTTAAGAAAGCAGAACTCTTGGAAGCAATTTCTCCCAACAGGAACTTGTATTAAGAGCAATTAATAGCAGGCATAGTAGACAGGATCTGAGATTTCCCGCACAGAGCGATAGGTTAAAGTATTCCCAAGCAAGTTCCCACCCCATAGTTCATCCAGCCAGTGTGATACGGCCAATCCCCAGGTGTGGGAAAAGGGGAAAAGGGGAGATAACATCAGCCCGTCTCTGGTTCACACAGTGATGTTTGAGCGGCTCTTCACACCTTCTTCTGAGAGCATAGAAATAAGACAGGCAATGGAGGTTACATTCCTTGTTTCCTCCCTTGTTCTAGCTTACCTGGCAGGGGAGATACCTTGATCATGAAGGAGGTTTTCCCAGGGTGAGGCTCATCCATTGCACTCCAGGTGTGCTGACCCCTGCGATTTCCCCAAATGCGGGAAACTCGACTGCATAATTTGTGGTAGTAAGAGGAAATAAAGATGAAGGAGAGGGTACTTATTTTGAACCCTGCTGATAAAAAAGTGAAAGAAACAATTAACTTATTGAAAGGGCAGTTTAATATGTTGATGGCAGATCAAGTGGCAACTAACTTACGATACACCAAACATAATACTTTTTATAATGCTAATAAACCAGATGGTTAGCTTACTTGTTAAGGAAAAAAGAAAAATCTCGGACGATAGAGAAAATAGAATAGAAAGGTAAAAAGATGTATAAACAAGATATTATTAAAAAGGTATTTTCAGAATTTTACTCTAAATTATATGAAAGTGATACAATTCAAGGTATAGATATAGATAAATACCAACAAGAGGTGAATATCCCTAAGGTCACCCAAGAGTGGCAAAAACATATTAATAAATTCATTTGGGCAGGGAAAAGACCGAGAGTAAAGTTTAAAATTATGCAAGATGTGCATGAAAGAGGAGGTCTTAAGATGCCCAATTTGAGATTATATTATGATGCAGTTGTATTATCAACAATTAGTGTCTGGTTTAATTTAACAGATGAAAGAATATTGAATATTGAGGGATATGATTTATTGTATGGATGGCATGCGTATTTATTATATGATAAAAAGGTGGACAATGTTTTTAAGACTCATATTTTAAGGAATGCTCTGTTACGAGTTTGGAAAAAATATCAATATATATTAAATAACAGAATACCTATATGGGCAATACCCAGACATGCAATAGGAAATATAAATGTGGAGCAGAAATAAGACGTGATTACTTATAAAGAGCTTCTTAGAATGGAAGGGAATATTTTGCAACTGAAACCTTTAAATGTATTACAAGAAGAAAAGATAGTACAGACTTGTTTTCAGTTCACACAATTACAAGCTAGATGGATAGAAGATCAGAAAATTGGTATAACAAGAGTTGATGAAAATTTGATAATACAAATTAGAGATCAAAGTCAATTGCATATAAAAAGGCTATATAACGCATTGATAGAGATTGATTCAGAAACGGAGTTAGTTAACATTGTATGATAAAATGGGCTCAGAATATTCAAGAACCTATAATGATGGACACTTGGGAAAAATTTTGGATTAGAAATGTAAAATTTACACAAGCACAAAACTTAAGAGAGAATTTTTATAAAATGTTTTACAGATGGCATTTAGATCCTTAAAAAATAGCATGTATGTATCCAAATCAACCACCTACAGTAAGTGTTAGAGATGTGGTAGTGAAGAGGCAACTTATTATCATATATGGTGGAGATGTAAAAATGTTAAAGCCTTTTGGATAAAAATATGGTGGATTCTTCAGAAAGACTGTAAGAAAAAGATAAGATTTACTCCACAGTTATTTTTATGGGTATTATCTTGGACTGTTCTGCTATAGAAACCAAATTGATGTTACATTTAATAACGGCAGCCAGACTTCTGGTGGCGCAATATTGGAAGAAAGAAGATTTACCTACGATAGAACAATGGACATTTAAAGTTATGGACATGGCTGAAATGGCAAAAGTTTCAGCATATTTGAAAGAGCAATTGCAAGAAAAATATATTTTGGAATGGAGACGATGGATTGATTATATTCAAAATAAATATGGGACTAAAAAGTTTCAAATAGCTTATGAATAATTTTTAGTAATTAAAAAGATGTGTTACTATAGTTATTATAGTTTTGTTATAAGGGAGTTAAAGAGTGGAAGGCTTGTTAATGTTTTAATAGATATTTAGCATATGTTTGTATAAGATTGTTACACACAATGCCCTGTATTCTGCTTTGGGATGTCTGGGGGGGAGGGGTGATGGGGAGGGGGGTTCAATTTATATGTTTTTTAAATTTTGTAAAACTTTTCAATTGAAAAAAAAAATCAGCCGGTCTCTGGTTCACACAGTGATGTTTGAGCGGCTCTTCACACCTTCTTCTGAGAGCATAGAAATAAGACATGCAATGGAGGTTACATTCCTTGTTTCCTCCCTTGTTCTAGCTGACAGTTTAGGGAGAGAAAGTTCAGAGAGAGATATAATGCAGGAAATGTTACATTGTAGCAGATAGAGGAAGCAGAGGCAATAAGCTGTGGGCACATCCCCCCTCCCCCTTGGGAGTATGGCAGAACCCAGGGAGAGGTGAGATTTGATTTTGGGTCAGAGGGGATACATAGAAATGAAATAGGAATGGGTTCTGACATCCTGCCCCCCTTAAAAATAGGAGCGATCCACCTGTAGAGGAAACAAAACACATATAAAGGTTAGTCGTGTTTTTTGTGATATTCTGTATGAAACCTTTTTAACAGTTTGGGTGTTCTAATGTGACATTTGTGGATGCACTCATTCTGTGAGGAGGGAAGGTGTTTCTATGCTACTAGGTATTGGGTTGCCCCATGCTATTTTCTAGAATCTAGGATTTCTTTTATTTTGAAGTGTTGTTCTCCTTCAATCATGATTGGAGGTGGCGGAGGAGGGATTTTTGGCCACAAGGGCGATTGTTGTTCTCATTTCAACAGGCTGCAGTGAAAGACTGGGTGTATTTGTCTGAGGTTCTTTAGTAATTCTAATTCTACTGTTACTTGGTTTATGATTCTTTTGATTGGTAAAGGTCCTATATATTTTGGACCAAGATTTTTAGAGGGCTGTAGGGATTTTAGGTATTTTGTAGACAAATATACCATTTTTCCTACAGTGAATGGTTTAGGTTCAACACTTTTTTAATCCGCTTGTGTTTTGTGTGCTTGTCTAGCTTTGTCGAAGGCTTTCCTAAGCACTGGCCAGGTGTTTTGTAATTGGGTTATCCATTCTTTCAATGATGAGATTTTATTTATTTCTTTATTTATTTGTATTTGTATACCACCCTTCTCCCGAAGGACTCAGGGCAGTGAACAGGGCAACAAATAAAAATACAAGAATACAAACATTAAAAAAGATTAAACAAATGCCCAGAAACTAACAACAATAAGTTAAAATACATTGAAACTATATTAAATATCCCAACCCATCACCGATCAGGCCAGGCCGGCTTGTTCAAACAGGTAGGTCTTCAGATCGCGTCGGAAGAAGCGAAGGTCGGGAGCATCTGGAGCTCAACCGCAGATGATTCCACAAATCCGGAGCAGGAGAAGGACCTCCCCCTGGGAGCCACCAGACGACACTCTCTGACTGGTGGCACCCTGAGGAGGCCCTCTCTGTGGGAACGCACGGGGCGGAGGGAAGTCGATGCCAGCAGCAGGTGATCCCTAAGGTGACCCATGCCATGTAGGGCCTTGAAAACCATAACCAAAACCTTGAATCTCACTCGGAAGACAACTGGAAGCCAATGCAGCTCACGGAGCAGAGGTGTAACATGGGAGTATCGGGAAACTCCCAGCACAACTCTCGCGGCTGCATTCTGTACCAGTTGGAGCCTCCGAGTGGTCCTCACGGGGAGCCCCATGTAGAGAGCATTGCAGTAGTCTAGACAAGAGGTCACGAGCACATGAGTGACCATACGCAAGGCATCCCGGTCTAGATAGGGCCGCAACTGGCACACCAGGCGAACCTGAGCGAAGGCCCCCCTAGTCACAATAGTTATATGGTCTTCCAGGGTAAGCTGTGAATCTAGGAGGACTCCCAAGTTGCGAGCCCTATCTACAGGGGGTAATAGTTCACCCCCCATGGAAAGAGATGGAGTAATCTGATTATCCCTAGATGCCGATACGTACAGCCACTCAGTCTTGTTGGAGTTGAGTTGAAGCCTGTTCCTCCCCATCCAGACCCGAACCGCTTCCAGGCAACGGGATTGCCAGGTCATTTGGGGTTAGTTCTGGCATGGGGTTGAAATTTTGGCCCGTGGCTACTTGAAAGCGAGTGTAACCTGTGCTGGAGTGGACTGCATTGTTGTAGGTAACTTTTGCGAAAGGAAGTAGGTCCATCCAATTCGTTTGCTGGAAATTAATAAATATTGCTCAAGTACTGAGTTTGAACATTCAATCGATCCATTAGTCTGAGGATGATAACTAGATCAGGGCTTTTCAACTAGTGTTATGGGTACCACCTGTGGTACATTGGCACCTGGCAGGTGGTACGCAACCATCCTAAAAAAGTGGTAGCGGGGGACAGGAATGAGCTGTACTGGTGGCAGCACAGCCCAAGCCTGAGTGAGAGATGACTGGAGCTGCAGGGCTGTCAGGGCTCAGCGGAAGCGCCAGGATCAGTGTTCTTCGGGGCTGTCAGGGCTCAGTGGAAGTGCCAGGATCAGCGCCAGGCTCCAGCTAGAGCTTGGTGCTGATCCTGGCACTTCTGCTAAGCCCAGAAGAAGTGCCTATCAGCTGGAATGTTGCAGCATCTCCAGGGTCTTGTGATTTACATTCAGATACTTGGTAACTGATTCATATTTATGATGGTCACAGTGTCCCAGGGTCACGTGAAGTGACCAAAACCTGCTGCAACCACCCAGCAGATGGGGGAAATAAAAACCAAACACCCCTCACCCCATCCTCACTGCCAATCCTCAACAGAAATGCTCACAACAATGAAAACCTTGGACAAGAGGAAGAGCACCGCTGGGTGGGCGGGCAGGTGTCTTGCTCACCTGTGGCTTGGGAGGCACTATTTTCTGTGCCATTGTGACTTCGAACAGTCACTGAGCGAAGTGTTGTAAGTTGAGGACTACCTGTACTTCATCACTTTTTTCCCTTTTTTTTTTTTGGTCATCAAATTTTTGACATTTTGCTAGGCGACTGGTGGTACTCGGATTTTGCCATATCCTAAAAGTGGTACAATGGATGAAAGGTTGAAAAGCCCTGAACTAGATGACAGTCCTTGGGTAGTTACTAAGAGGGATAAAACTTCTTTTCAAAACTCTGATGTGAATTGCACAACCCTATCTCATATGATGCATTGAGGTGCCCCATGCAGTCTGTAGATGTGCTGCATGAATAGATTTGCTAAGAGTTTCGTGGTGAGGATTTTTTGGCAAGGGATAAAATCTGTAACCACCCAGATAACAGTGTTTGCATTGCTTTCTTGTAACTCCACTATAAAATCCATGGATATTTCTTTCTATGGGGCCGAGGGATTCTCCACTGGTTGTAGCAGTCCAGGCAATTTCCCTTGCAACCTTTTAGCAGCTGCGTAAGTTGGGCAGCTGGCCATGCAGATTTCTATGTCCTTTTTCATGGATGGCCACCAAACCTCTCTTTTGATTAAATTTAGTGTTTTTACAAATCTAAAATGCCCTGCTGATTTGGTATCATGGCACAGCCACATGAAAGTGACTCTCTGGGTGGTTGGTATGTATAACTTCTCCCTCATCCATGGCAGCCCGTCTTTGATTATGCACTTGTGTTTATTTTTCTGGAACCATTCATCTGTTTCTAAGGTTTTCCGGAATTTGATTCTAGTTTGGCTAGTCAGTTGTGGCTTAACCTTAGCTTGGGCCCTGGTTGTTACTGGTGCTGCTAATTGTGGCTCAGGCATGAGTGGTTTAGAAATGGTGGCTCATGTGCTGTTATAATGTATATTATATTGCATGTGAGACAGGCATCTGCCAGGAAGTTCCCCCCTACCCCAAATGGAATTGGTGAAAGTACTGGGACGAGCAGGTTTGCTTAGGGGTGTTTTCTGGGTGTTTTTAGTGCTTCCAAATTTTTATTATCCATCCAGACCTGAAAAGGGATTTTATTCTCTTCAAGGAACTGGCGCCACATGAGCAACAACCATCTTACAGCATACGCTTCTTTGTCTCACACTGTCTAGCATTGCTTCAACAGTTTTCTGGATGTGTACATGCACAGGTGCACTGCCTCTTTGTCATTTTCTTGTAATAGTACAGCCCCCAGTGCCACATCACTTGTGTCTGCCTGTATTATGAAAGGTTTATAGGGGACTCGCAGGAGTCTTCTCCAGCACCATAGTTCAAAGGCCTCAATTCTTTGGCGCTCAGCCTTTTTTATGGTCCAGCTTTCACTGCCATACATTGCAAATGGGAAGACCATAGCCTTGACTACACACACTTTTGTTGACAGGGTGATATCTCTGCTTTTTAGTGTGCTGTCTAGATTTCCCATTGCTTTCCTCCCAAGGAGCAAGCATCTTTTAATTTCTTGATTACAGTCCCCATCTGCAGTGATCTTGGAGCCCAGGAAAATAAAATCTGTCACTACCTCCATTTCTTCCCCATCTATTTGCCAGGAATTGAGAGGGCCAGATGCCATGATCTTGGTTTTCTTAATGTTAAGTTTCAACCCAAGTTTTGCACTCTCCTTCTTCACCCGCAACACGAGGCTCTTTAGTTCTTCTTCACTTTCTGCCATTAGAGTGGTATCATCTGCGTATCTAAGGTTGTTGATATTTCTTCCGGCAATCTTAATTCCAAGTTTTGATTCATCTAGCCCTGCCTTTCTCATGATGTGTTCTGCATATAAGTTAAATAGGCAGGGCGACAGTATACAGCCTTGCCGGACTCCTTTCCCAATTTTGAACCAATCAGTGGTTCCATGTCCAGTTCTCACTGTTGCTTCTTGATCCGCATATAGGTTTCTCAAGAGACAAATAAGATGGTCTGGTAGTCCCATCTCTTTAAGAACTTGCCACAGTTTGTTATGATCCACACAATCAAAGGCTTTAGCATAGTCAATGAAGCAGAAGTAGATGTTTTTCTGGAACTCCCTAGCTTTCTCCAGCGTATGTTGGCAATTTGATCTCTAGTTCCTCTGCCTCTTCGAAATCCTGCCTGTACTTCTGATAGTTCTCAATCCACATACTGCTGAAGTCTAGCTTGTAGGATTTTAAGCATGACTTTACTAGCATGAGAAATGAGTGCAATGGTGCGATAGTTTGAACATTCTTTGGCACTGCCTTTCTTTGGAATTGGAATGTAAACTGATCTTTCCAATCCTGTGGCCACTGTTGAGTTTTCCAAATTTGCTGGCAAATTGAGTGTAGCACTTTTACTGCATTGTCTTTTAAGATTTTGAATAGCTCAGCTGGAATACTGTCACCTCCACTAGCTTTGTTGTTGCTCAGCTTTTCTAAGGCCCACTTCACTTCACATTCTAGGATGTCTGGCTCAAGGTCAGTGACCACCTCATTGTGATTATCAGGGACGTTAAGCTCATTCTTGTATAGTTCTTCTGTGTAATTTTGCCATCTCTTCTTAATCTCTTCTGCCTCTGTTAGATCCCTGCCATTTTGGTCCTTTATAATGCCCAGTTTTGCATGAAACGTTCCCTTCATCTCTCCAGTTTTCTTGAAGAGATCTCTGGTCCTCCCTATTCTATTGTTTTCTTCTATTTCTTTGCACTGTTCATTTAAGAAGTCATTCTTATCTCTTCTAGCTATTGTCTGGAATTCTGCATTCAATTGGGTGTATCTTTCTTTTTCTCCCTTGCCTTTCACTTCCCTCCTTTCCTCAGCTATTTGCAAAGCTTCCTCAGACAGCCATTTTGCTTTCTTGCATTTCTTTTTCTTTGGGATGGTTTTGGTTGCTACCTGTTGTACAATGTCGCAAACCTCTGTCCATAGTTCTTCAGGCACTCTATCAGATTTAATTCCTTAAATCTATTTGTCACTTCTACTGTATATTGAACAGGGATATGATTTAATTCATACCTGACTGGCCTAGTGCTTTTCCCTACTTTCTTCAGTTTAAGCCTAAACTTTGCAATGAGAAGCTCATGGTCTGAGCCACAGTCAGCTCCTGGTCTTGTTTTTACTGACTGTATAGAGCTTCTCCATCTTTGGCTGCAGAGCATATAGTCAATCTGATTTCTGTGTTGACCATCTGGTGATGTCTATGTGTAGAGCTGTCTCTTGGGTTGTTGGAAAAAAGTGTTTGCTATCACCATCGTATTTATTTATATTTAAATAAAGATAAGGTAAAGGTAAAAGTTCCCCCGCACATGCGTGTTAGTCGTTTCTGACTCTAGGGGCCGGTGCTCATCTCCGTTTCAAAGCCAAAGAGCCAGCGCTTGTCCGAGGACTTCTCCGTGGTCATGTGGCCGGCATGACTAGATGCCAAAGGCGCACGGAACGCTGTTACCTTCCCACCGTAGTGGTCCCTATTTTTCTACTTGCATTTTTACGTGCTTTCGAACTGCTAGGTGGGCAGAAGCTGGGACGAGTAACAGGCACTCACTCTGCTACGCGGCACTCGGGATTCAACCCGCCAAACTGCCGACCTTCTGATCAACAAGCTCAGCATCTTAACCCACTGAGCCACCGCGTCCCTTTAAATAAAGATAGATTATATCTAATTAATTTATAAACTGGTGTTAAAATTAGAAGAAGTTGCTTGATAAAAGAACAATGAAAGCCCAATTTACACAACTTTCAATAATATTTTTCTTTAATTGGACTTTGGGAAATTACTATCTAAACAGGGATATAGCATACACCAGGAGGTTAGAGAGTGTAGTGACAGGATAAAAAGCAAAGACTCATAAAGTGATCACCAGGGGAAAATACATTGTCTGTAGTAGTAGTAGTTAATAGCAGATACTGTAAATTATGTCATTTGCTGTTTCATTCCATTGATCAGAGAGGCTTCCACCTGAAACATGCATTTACCTTTGATATTTAGAGCTATAGAAAATTATCCAGAGCTTCATAACAAAATTAAAGATTACATGAAGAGCAACTTAACTCTGCATTAATAGATGGCTCATCAGATAATGCATCAGTAGAGGTGAACCATATAAAATGATCACATTAAAAACTAAGAAAGCTTTTATCTAGTGCTGAAAGGATGACAGAATTGGTGTCAGTTCTACTTCAGCTGGGGTTCTACAATACAGTGCATGTTTCTGTCATGATGGATAGGAATTGTGAAGAGTAACCACAGCTTAATCTCCTTGACTATGCAGTTCATACCAGAAGCATCCAAGACTAGAACACCACTGAATTTGCACATGGATTATTCATTTTGGACTTATGACATGTATGGGATATGCATAAATAGGAGGAGCCTATGTACACTGGCATTTAAAAACCATTGTTAGCTCAGCAATCAGCAGTGTCCCTCATCAAATGTCCCTTCAAAAGGAATTCTACTTTTTATTTTAATCTCTTTTTTTTACAGACTTTATATCTTGTCAAAGCAGAAGCAACTTAAACAAGTGGGCAAAGCAAAGGTTTAAGAGGAAACAGGATCCCTATACCAGTGGTGGTGAACTGTTTTGAGACCGAGTGCTCAAACTTCAACCCAAACCGCACTTATTTATGGTTGGGTGCTGGATGGGCGTGGCCCACTGGGTGGGCATGGCCAGCTCAATGTCACTTGCGTCAGGGGCACTTGTTCAGAGCTGGGCAGAACTGGGGCAGATCTGAGGGTTTCCAGGGGAGGGGGAATGGGACCAGGGCAAGCGTCGGGTCATGGTCCACTGGAGGAGTCTCACTGATATTAAAGAGGATAGGGGAAGACATGATATTAAAGGGGTGGGTGGGAGAAGAGATATTAAAGGGGGTGGGGGAAGACATGATATTAAAGGGGATGGGGGAAGACATATTAAAGGGGGTGGAGAAAGACATGATATTAAAGGGGGTGGGAGAAGAGATATTCAAGGGGGTCAGGAAGACATGATATTAAAGTGGGTGGGGGAAGAAATATTAAAGGGAGTGGGGAAGACATATTAAAGGGGATGGGGAAGACATATTAAAGGGGGTGGAGAAAGACATGATATTAAAGCGGGTGGGAGAAGAGATATTAAAGGGGGTGGGCGAAGATATGATATTAAAGGGGCTGGGGGAAGACATATTAAAGGGGGTGGAGGAAGACATTAAAGTGGGTGGAGGAAGACATATTAAAGGAGGTTGGGAGAAGAGATATTAAAGGGGATGGGGGAAGACATGATATTAAAGGGGGTGGGGGAAGACATATTAAAGGGGGTGGAGAAAGACATGATATTAAAGGGGGTGGG
>JAKJMR010017462.1:50978-96435 GCA_024449315.1 Daboia siamensis | reverse complement strand
CACTCCCCGGCTGCTAAGGAGCAGCCGGGGAGTGCGCGCGTGCGCAGGACTGCCCTGCCGGCTCCCGCCAGACGCCAGCCTGCCCTGCTTCCTCCACAGTGAGAGGGGAGGGCGTGCCTTCCCGGGCTCGCTGATTTTCCAGCGTATAAGACGAAAAATCTTGAAAATCATCTCAAAAGTTGGGGGGTCATCTTATACGCCCAGTCGTCTTATACGCCGGAAAATACGGTAAACCACAGTTACGTGTGTGGTGAGTGGGGCAGCACAGCAGGGCCTTTGTTTTATTTGTATAATAAATAACTGAACAAGTACCAGCTCTTGTACATAAATCTAGATGAAGACATCAATTAGCCATGCTAAGAACACAAGAAAAGAGCCTCTTGGTGCTGGCCCCAGAACTCTTGAAGACAGGATAAATTATGCCAATACTTTTTGGCTTCTCTATTATAATCTGAGAAAATAAAGATATATACATGTGTAATTTTAGATATTTTATCTAATAATTATATAGCCTAATAAATATTCTATGATATGAAATAGCATCAAATGAAAAAAATGAATGCAATTACATTTCAGTATCATTAAGATAATAATACACCTAAGTCTATCTACTTAATTTCATAGCATAGCTGATTCTCATGGTGCTAATTTGCAAAGTTGTAACTATTTTCTGTTGCCTACTTGTCTAATCCTCTATAAATGCTTCTCCTCTCTGCGTGGAGTAAGCAGGTGGAAGTGATTCCTTCTAGAGGTCACCAAATTGTACATGATTATTGCCATAGCAAGATAATTTCATAAGTAAGTTATCCATGCTCATTTGAGAGCAATTAAATTTTGTTTCAGGGATCAAAAGCAGGAGTTCCTTAGAATATTTGGTGAAGATGTAACAAGTCCTCTAAACACAAGAGTTTATTTAAAAAAGGGTCAAATACTGACCCAGTTGAGACCTCATGTTCTAAAGCATTGTTTAGGAGGATGAACAGAAAAATCTGGATGTCTGCTACAAAGACTTAGATTATTTAATATCATTTTTGTTTGTTTTGCTGCCTAGATCCAGCAGTTACTTCATACAGCAAAATGTTAAAAAGAATTGTAAAAAGAAAAAAAACCTTTTCGTATTATAGATTGCTTAAATGCACAAAGGTTTTTAAATTATTTTAAAGCAATTATTTTCCAACCTGTTTCTCTCAGTATTTTCATCTCTCATTGTTAAAGATCTGCTGTGCTTCTGCTGCTAAGCCTTGAATACTATAAACCTATTGGTGGACATATTCCAAAGTTCCATGTTCATTCACGTGATTTTTTTTCCTAGGCTTTCTTGGACTTCAAATTTCTACATACCCACCACTGTCATATTGCAGCATTTTGAGGAAAACACTTGTAGCAGTACTCAGACAATCTTTGGATGAAACCTGCGTGATGTAACTGATCTTCCTTTTGAAGAATCTCTGACAGGCCTCAGAGGAACTCCAGGGTTCCCTGAATCACATTTTGAAAGCTAATAATCTCAAGCATCAAATTAGAGGCATAAAATGAGATGTCCTGATGTATCTAAGCTGTCTAAAATTATATATTTTCTATATATATTTTAGAAGAATATCTGATTAGCAACTAGATGGTAACCAGTCCAAATTGGCTTGCAGTTCTAAATTTCTTTAACCAGCTGAGACACAAAAAGTACAGGTATTCAAAAATAAAGCCTCCAAAGTGATCTCTCTCTCTCTCTCTCTCTTTTTTTTTTTTTTTTTTTTGGATTAAGGCATGAAGAGCCTGAAACAAAGAAGTGTAACCTGTGTGGATTATTATTTTTTCTTTTTTATCCAGGCTTAAGTATATTTGGCTTTTTCCTTTTCCTTCTTTTTTCCTTTTCCTTTTTTTTATCCTCCCTTCTTTCTCCTTTTTTCCTGCATTTGGATTTTTGATGTGGGATATTTTTCTTATTTTCGTTTCTTTTCTCTTCTTCTTGAAGCACATTTGGATTAAAATATTTCATTGATATTTGGATTATAAATCATTGGAGGAGATGAAGAAGATTACAACATTTAACAACAGCTGCCTCAACATTACAGCAAGATAAATCCAACATGGAATTGAAAAACATGATACAGGCACTACACACAGACTTCAAGGAAGGGATAGGCAAACTAGAAGAGGAACTAAAAGAGGTCAAAGAACTGGTGGAGAAAAGCGAACAAAGACTGCAACAAGCGGAAGAAAAAATTGAATCAACAGATAAGAGACTAGAGGAGATAGATAATTGACTTACAATAACAGATAGGAATCAGGGAAAAATGATTATCTCTCTAGAGATGGATAGAGCTGATTATTACTTAAGATTCCAAAATGTTGAAGAAGAAAAGGGAGAGAACCTAGCAGATATGATGGCAGAAACATTAGCAGAAGCATTGGAGCAAAGCAAGGAAAAGATAATTAATGATATAGATGAGATATTTAGAAGATACGCAATGAGAAATAACCTTCCTAGAGAGTTTCATATAAGATTTGCTAAAAAAGCTTTAAGGGCAGATATACTACAGAAACTGAGAAATGCCACAATAAAATATAAAGGAAGAGAGAGTGATATTAAAGCAGATTCCAAGAAGACTTGAGAAAGGAGTATCAATTTTTGATGAAATGCTTAATTTAAAAAAGGATAAATTTTAGATGGTTAATACCAGAAGGAATAATGATAAATTGGCAAGAACAGAGACATAGACTGGACACATTAGAGAAACCAGAACTTTTTTATGATCACTAGTTTGGGCAGCAAGAAGAAGAAAGGCCAAGAGAGGAAAGAGAAATTAGACATCAGGGAGATGAGATAGAGAAGCAACGGAGTGGGTATAGCAAAGAACAGGAGGAAAGGGCACTGAGAGAAGAGGCAAGAGCAAAAGAGGCAAAAGAGCAAAGAGAGATGAGAATGATGAGATCAGCCAAAACTTTAAACAAATAATCATGGAAGAAGAGATAAAAGCAATTTTGATAAATATAAATGGACTAAACTCAGCCATAAAAAGGAAAAGAACACTAAATAAACTGGGGAAATTAAAAATGGACATAATTTGTTTGCAAGAAGTTCATATTAGGAAACAACATAAAAACCAATTAGAATATCCAAAATTAGGAGAATTATATACTTTACTTGCGGATCAGAGTAAAAGAGGTGTGGCATTATATATTCAGAAAGCAATACAAACTAAATTGATATATTCAGACAAAGAAGGACAAATCTTAATGGTGGAAGTAATTATGAATTGTAAAAAATCATTATTGGTAGTGATTTATGCTCCAAATGAAAACCAAGAAAATTTCTATTTAAAATTACACAAGAAAATAATAGAATTGGAATATGAAAGCATATGTATGATTGGAGACTTTAATGCTATTGTAAAGGCTGAGCTGGATTATAATATGACAAAAAAAACCCAAGACCCTAAGGAGAACACTTCCAAAATCTTTTCAAAATATGGTGGACGAACTAAATATATTAGATGTTTGGAGAGAAAAATATTTGGAAAAGAAGCAATATACATTGTACTCTAACAGACACCTGTCCTGGTCGAGAATAGATATGATATGGATGTCAACAAATTTATTTACAAATATACAAAATATAACCATAGAAATAAGCACATGGGCAGATCACAACCTAGTTACAATCATATGGAAAGGACAAAAAAAAAGAGAACAAGATGAACATTAAACCAAACTATATTGAATGAAAAAGACATTCAGCAATATATGAAAAAAGAAATGACTTTCTTTTTCAAGAAAAACAAAATAGAAGATACTTCACTTCAAAATGTTTGGGACACGGCGAAAGCGTATATGAGAGGACTTGCTATGACTTATTGGGGGGAAAAGAATAAACAGAAAAGAAAAAATAAGAAAAAACTGGAGGAAGAATATAAGACACTTGAGAAAGAATTACAGAAGGATACACAAAACAAAAAGATTAACAATTTAATGGAGTTGAACAAACATAAAATGAACTTAATAGAAAATGAAGAAGTGGCAATGAAAATAAAGGCAGCATATATGAGGGGACTTGCTATGACTTATTTTGGGGAAAAGAATAAACAGAAAAGAAAAAATAAGAAAAAACCAGAGGAAGAATATAAGACACTTGAGAAAGAATTACAGAGATACACAAAACAAAAAGATTAAAAATTTAATGGAGTTGAACAAACATAAAATGAACTTAATAGAAAATGAAGAAGTGGCAATGAAAATAAAGGCAGCCAAACAAACCTTTTTTGAACATGCAAATAAACCAGGGAGATGGTTGACATATAAAATTAAAAAGGAGAAAGAGAAGAGATGGATTAAACAACTGGAAGATGCTGAGGGGACTTTACAACATTGGAATGAAGAAAAGAAAAAAATAGCTTGGGAATATTATGAGAACTTATATAAGCAACGAACAGTTCCAGATGATAGGATAAAACAATTCTTGGAAGAAACAGAGATACCTAAAATACCAGAGAAATTTAAAAAGTTATTAGAAGAGAAAATAACAATGATGGAATTAACAGAAGCAATTAAAAGACAAAAAAATGGAACCAGATGGTTTACCAGCAGAGCTATACAAGGCACTGCAGGAAGCGCTAGGCAATGTAATGTTGGAACTTTATAATGAACTTCTTTCCGAAGTTAAGATACCAGATTCGTGGTCCAAAGCACTTATTACCCTGATACCAAAGGAAGAAACGAAAATGCAGAAAATAAAGAACTACAGACCAATTTTCCTACTGAATGTGGATTACAAAATATTTGCATCAATAATGGCGGAAAGACTTAAAAAGTTTTTAAATGAATTTATACAGTCTGATCAAAATGGTTTTCTACCTAAAAGACGGACTAGAGACAATATGCGAACTGTATTGAACACATTAGAATATTATGAAACACACCTGGAAAAACAGATGGCATTGATGTTCCTGGCTGCACAGAAGGCATTTGACAATATGAACTGGCAATTCATGATAAGGCAATTACAAACTATGGATTTTGGAGAGAAATTTATAGATGTAGTCAAAACAATTTATAATAAGCAATCAGCCAAAGTAATGATAAATGGAGATATGACTGAGAAGATTAATATTATGAAGGGAACAAGACAGGGATGTCCTTTATCTCCACTATTGTTTGTCTTGACATTAGAGGTACTAAATAGAAGTATAAGACAGAATACTGACATAAAAGGTATGAAAATTAAGAGAAAAATATAAGCTGCAAGCATTCACAGACGATTTAGGAACCATTAGAGACAGGACCTATGTTAATAGAACAAATAGAAAAATATGGTGAGGTAGCGGGGTTGAAGATTAATAAAGATAAAACAAAAATGCTAGTGAAAAATAGTACCGAAAAACAAAAACAAAAAAGAATTGATGTGAAAGCTAGATATACAGATTGTAAAGAAGGTAAAATATCTGGGGATTAACCTGACAGCAAGATGTACAACAATTAAAGAGGATAATTACCACAAATTGAAAAGACAAATCGAAGTAGATTTGGATAAATGGAAAAATGTACAGCTATCGTTAATGGGAAGGATTGCAATAATCAAAATGAATATATTACCACAATTGTTGTTTTTGTTTTCAACAGTACCAATAAGATTGGAAAAGAAATATTTCGAGGGGCTTAATAAAATAATTCTGAAGTATATTTGGCACGGAAAAAAGGCAAGGATTAATCTAAAAATGTTACAAGATACAAGACTCAGGGGTGGGTTTGGTTTACCTAATTGGGAACTATATTATCAGGCAGCAGTATTATCATGGATGAGAGAATGGATCTTACTGAGGAACACAAGATTATTGACATTAGAGGGACATGATTTGCAATTGTCTGATTGACAAGTTTCTAATTTCCATTTCTCCAAATGTCAGTTGAGTATTAACATCTTCAGGCCAATGTTTTTGATCAAGTACACAAGACCAATACGCCAACTCATCATCTTTGCTATCAAGCAATCTTTTTTCAATTGACTCTTTCAATTTTGTATAAAATATACTTGGGTCAATGGGAGGATCCTTTCTTGAATCTTTTTTGTGAAGTAAAACTCCAAGGAAATGAAGATTGCGTACAGCAGCAACAGTACATTTATAATAGGGCCCAAAATTCTTCTTTCTTCAAAAACTTGTACCAGTATTTTTATTTTCTTATTTGCCTAGTTGTGGTCCTGTAGGTCCAAACTTAATTCTGATAATCCTTGGAGAGCGTCACATATCAATCCTAAGTCCAATAAAAATTCTGTAGATGTTATTTTTCTTTTCAAGCCATCTGTCAGAATCCATTTATATTTCATTTCTAACTCTCTTTCTGTGCAAACCTAAATCTCACCCCCCCCCCTTTGGATTCTGCCATTCCTAAGGAGGAAAGGAAATAAACATGGGAGTTTATTGCCTCCATTTCCTTTCCTTAGATGTAACTTTTTGTTTATCTAGCCTGCCTGTTACCCATCACAATAAGATTGATGAGAGGTATTCTCTCTCTCTGATCTTACGAGCAACTAAGAAAGGGGGTGGGGAGATTCTGGTTTGTTTCTCCAGATGGAATGTGAAGGGGAGGGAGCGATTGTGCTATGAATGGACTGATGGTTCTCCCTTTCCCACGCGGGGCTTGCCACCTGAAACTTGACTGATCCAGAACTAACCAAATGAACTAAGGGGTGGGGTTTTGCTTGGGGACACTTTAAAAATATCAATCTGTGAGGGGATTTTTCAGATCCTGTCTATTATACCCTCTGTCATCTATGTCTTAGTTCTTGCTTGGACAATCTTGTCTCCAAGAGTCTTTCTTTCTTAAGATGTGGATTGGAGTGGGTTCTGACGCCATCATAAGTGCATTTACCCTTTTTATCTCTTGTAGGATCATGCATTGCTTCTTCAAAATGATATACAAGGGATTCAAAATTATTCACATTAAAAATTATTCACATTCAAAATTATTCACACATCCAAAACTGTACGCAAACTATATGACATCCATTGGGTATTTAAAATTTTTCCAATTTTTTTTTATCATAGGTACAGCAGTCTGGCCATTCATTTATACTTTGGCTTTGCTTCTCAAGATCAGATTCAGAAATATCAACAGGCATTGTTATTTCCTTGTGTTCTGTTGTTGTGTCTGTTAATATTCTGGCATTTTTATTAACAGGACCTGTGGTTGAAAAGTAATTAGTTTTTTTTTTCCCATTTTTAAATTTGGGGTCACACTTTTACATTAAAATTAAAAAAAAAATCAAAAAATCAGTTAGTCCTGCAATTATGTTTTTTTAAGTTTCCTAGTTTTTTTAGTAGTGCAAATTTAAATTGAAGGATTTAAAATTTAAATGGAAGCTGACATTCATACTCTGAATTATTTTTTTTACACATAACTTAAGTTATATTTCCAGTGCTTCTGCCAAGAGTTCCATTGATTCTTTGAAAATATCATCTTAAAGGGTTTGCCATTGTGAAAGAAGATTTCTACTACTGCTCCAGGGTTTGGCTAACATAAATATGCATAATTAGATTTATTATTGCTGCTAATCATATCTTACAAAACATGAATGTACTTTCAAACATTTAAACCTGGTTTGTTTGGGGAATACCTATCACCTTTTCCATTTGAAATAACCAGTGTTTCAGCAGAGATGTATCTGATTATCAAGTGTACCTGCCAGAATATGAGCACTGAATTTATTGCAGATGGTTTGTAATTTCACCTGTGGGACATTCTTACTAATGCTGCATCTTAAAGATTTGAGCCAAGTTTAATTCATAATTGCCTTTCGTGTTTTTCATCTGTTTTGGCTTAGATGAAGTAATGCATCTTTCAGACATTTACCAAATAAACTAGAATTTGTTGTGAGCATCTCCTTAAATACAAACAGCTCATAAGCTGGACTTACCTATATTAGCAACAACATTATTGATGGCTTGTACATACCATTTTAAAGATATGATCACATTGGTTCAAGTGAATGAGATGGTCCTATAACCCAAAATGCATGCTATTAATTCATCCCTGCCAAAATAGTTGGTTATTTTCATCAGACTTAGTTCATGATGAACTTAGAACACTAAGTTCTGTTTTATCAAATTAATCATGAAGACAGCATAGTAGGCTGCCATAGGGGTAAAAAATTGTGGAATAGCTCCTCCATGTTTATATACTGCAGGTGGGTGTAGTAAAGATAGAATATTATTTTTTGTCTATTTGGAAAATGATGTGTTGCACTTTAATAGAGGAGGATACAACTTTTGCATATATAGACATATATTGAGTTTCTTTTGAAAGGACTAGCAGTGGGAGATAATAGATGTCTAATACAAGTGCATATGCTGCCTTCAACATATATGTGTTTAATTGGTGGAGTTATGTTACTGACAAGATGATGAATTGCAAAGAAATTGTGTTATTAATACATAAGTTAAACATTTTGTTTCTATTTTTTTACAACTGCTGATAAAAAATGGCCTGGCTATGTTCAAGTTATATACACAAGAGAACAGGCTTAAGTGAGGGGGAAAGTGTTACAATTCAATCTATTTATGTATATGAATGAATATGTCCATAATTGCCCAGTGTATTTTAACAATGATATACAACAGTGCCATGAGGAGCTTACAATTTATATTTCTTATTCTTTGGGAATTAATGACAGAAAGAAAATGGATTGAAAAAAAGTAGATGCAAAAGTAACATTAGATAAATATGAGAAAATATAGTTCCATGTCCTTAAGTAATTTATTTTTATAAACAGTATATGCCATTAAAATATAGCTTTTCATATCCAAAAGTAGATTTTGAAGGAAAAATAAAGAAAAGATTGTGTTACAATACTGATGATTTATATAAAGTTTGTGTTTAAAGGAAAGCTAGAAAAGACCCATTTTAGAACAACAAATTGCTGATGTTTTTTTTTTTTTTTTTTTTTGTCAGCCAGGCTCTCCATGGCACACTGCCACTGATTGGAGGCGGCCGGCCAGGCACCGAAGCACTGAAAACAGTGGATTCTGTGTGCGCATCTGCTACGTGTTCACCTGTCAGCTCACCTGCTTTCCACACCTCAGATCAGCTGCAGTGCATCATGGAGAGCAAGGCTGATGTGGGCTAGGCAGGCACACACAGAGACTCTGCTGTTTTCAGCTGCAGCATGCCATGGAGAGTCTGGCAGATACGGTGCGAGTGCGAGGCAGGTGCACACACACACTGCTTTTTTCGGTGGGGCTTTGGTGCCTGGCTAGCTGCCTCCAATCAGTGCAATGCACCATGGAGATCCTGGCTGACATGGGGTGAGCACGAGGCAGACATGCACACAGACTGCTTTTTTTGGCAGGGCTTCGGTGCCTCGCCGGCTTGGCCAATTTCCCTCTTTCTTCTCCCTGTTCTTTTGACACCGGTTTGGGGATGCTCAATCCCTATTTGTGACATAGCCACCAACCAATCACTGTGCTCTCCTCTTTGGAGGGCAACACCAGCTGGCAATGCAGCAGCAGGAAAGGCAGAAGGCAATGCCGCCCACCAGACCAGTCTGGCGGCATAGGAACTGCAGTTCTCCTCAGCTTCGGGAAGACTGTGCAATGGAAATGTGATGGTGGGGGTTGTGGGGCACTTGCTGAGGAAGCTGCTGTCAGTAATGGAGCTCACTCACTTCTTCCCCATCGCTTCCAAACACTACATGCTTGCTATTCTGGCGAACTGTTCTGGGGCGACTGCGCACGTGCCAACAAAGAGGGCTCTGAGTGCCATCTCTGGCTCACATGCCACAGCTAGGGCTATATTGGAGACCCCAGGAAAAAGAAGAGAAGAGGCTTCTGGCCATGCACCAAGTGCCAACCATGCAGAATTAAGCACTGCTCCCACCTTCCACCCCCAGTCCTCTCTTACTCACAAGGAGACGGTGTGGTTGGGCAGCAGGGAGGAGTGCAAAGTTCCTGCCAACTCACCTCTGCTGCAGACAACTTGGATGCACAGTGTTTGCTGGCCGGGTCTTTTGGCACACTTAGCAGTGCAGAGACAGCCATTAACGACCAGGTCTGGGCAATTCCTACTGGCTTTTGAAAGCCAACAGAGGGAGTAGTATAGCCCATGCAGGAGACAGCAGACAAGTCTGGTGGGTGCAAGCTCACAAGTCATGCCCCAGGACTAACCACGTGCCATTCCCCTGTTGGGGGCAGCAGAAGTTGAAAATCAAAATAAAAAATATGTGTCGGAACTCTGTTCATGCGTTCCATGACCAAAAAAGCCCTGTTTATGACAATTTTTTACACATAAGACTGTTGGCAACAGACTCATATTTATGACAGTTGCAGTGTCCTGGGGTCATGTGATCCCCTTTTGTGACCTTTTCACAAGCAAAGTTAATGGGGAAACCAGAATCACTTAACAATCTTGTTACTAACTTAACAACTGCTGGGATTCATTTAACAACTATGGCAAGAAAAGTTGTAAAGTGGGGCAAAATTCACTTAAATGTTTACCTTAGCAACAGATATTTGGGGCTCAGTTGTAGTCATACATCGAGGACTACGTGTCCTCTTAATATAGAAAGGAATTCTAGTGATCTGCTGGAATTTTCATATAACAGAGGGGACAGGAAAATGGTGTTTTGGGAAGCCACTTGGTGTTAGTTGATAGGAATAGTGCTTTTTATTTTTTAAAATATACATTATTTAAATTGTACTTTGTATTGTATTTTATTTTAATTTCTGTTAACCATCCAGAATTGCCCTGGTGGGATGGATTGATATAAGATTACATCAATCGATCCACCAATCAATCAAATGTATTAAAATCCAGAACTTCTTGGGTTCTTATTCATGTTATTGCATGATCCAAAGTATTTTAGGAAGTATAGTGTAATTAATAATAATAGAAAAAGGAAAGATATGTAAAATTAATTGATACTTTTACTATTAACTGTAGCTCTCCATATCTTCCTATTCTTGCAAGACATTATTATTTCCACCATATATCCATGCACAAATTCCTATATTCTCACTTTAACTGAGTCCAGCTGCAACTTTCTCTGTCTTCCCTTTCTTCTTAATCAATGTTTATCATGCTTCTTCAATTCAATCCTCAGTCATTTTCTTTGTGTGGCCAAACCACCTCAATGTATTTTTCTCATACCTGTCACTCTTACTTGTATTAAATCCACTTTCATTCAAGAGCTATTCATTCTTGACTCTATCTTTTGTTTTATTGCACACAACTACAGCCAGTGCTTTTTTTCTAAAAAAAAAAAAAAAAAAGTAATGTAACTCACACGCGTCATACAACCCGCCTTGCCTATCCTACAAGGTTACATCTAAAAAAGGTGCCAGAATTCTGTTCTGGGGGTTCTACGACAAAAAAGGCCCTGACTACAGCCATACATATAAATATGTCTATGTGTTTGTGTGTGTATAATTTTACAAATTTAATCTCCTCTTTATTTCATCACCCACTACCAATCTGTCCTTACATACATTAACATTTGCTTAATTATTTTGCTGTAAAACTTTTAGCACTTCTTGTACAGTGGCCAGCACCGTGGCGGGACGACACATCCTTTGGGAGTTCCCGAAGGACTGTCGCTTTTCAGCTGTTTGGGGGGTCTGTCTGAGTTCCAGACAGATCAGAGCCATCCTGTAGGGACGGTGAAGAGGGGAAGTACAGTTTGGCAGCACAGGAGGGATTGCAACCTCCTGGAGAGCCAACAGAAGCTTCCCGGACCAGCAGCTGTCAGATGGCCATTGCGAGCTATCACAAGCCGGAATGGCCACTTGGAAGATCTGGAAAGTAAGTTTGTAGGACTGCCTGGGTGAGACAATTGAGAGACCTTAAATGCTGGAAATTGTGGGTGGGAAAATAAGAAGAATTTGAAGCCATGGAGAAGTCGGGTGGGGGGGAGCAGACTTTTAAGCTGCTCCTCTTCCAGAACTGCAGGCCGGACAATAATGGAAGGCAAAAGAAGGCAATGAATCAAGTATCTCGACTGAGAATACTCTTGAAGTTTATGAAAAAAATAAGGGAGAGTAAGTGACCTTGAATGACATCTGCTGGACTCACTGATAAGAAGTTTACAGAGTCTGTTTTTTAGTTTGCTGAATGGTGGATTGTTTTTCACTTTGGAGACCATATTTTGGATTTTCTCTTCTTTTGGACTGAGGCATGGAGATTCTGAAACAAACAAAGAGCATAACCTGAATGGATTTCTTTTTCTTTTTCTTTTAGATATAAGGATATTTGGCTTTTTCCTTATCTTTTTCTTTCCTTTTCCCTTTGTTCTCACCTTTTCTTGTCACTGAAATTTTTCATACATTAATTATTATTATTATTATTATTATTATTATTCGTTTTTGGAGCATATTCAGATTATAATACCCCATCGACATTTGGATTACAAACTACTGGAGAAAATGAAGAAGACTACAACACACCCAGCAACAACTGCCCTAATATCACAGAGTCCAGTAGCACAGAAATCACTGGACAATACAGTGCAGCAAAACAGATCTAACATGGAATTGAAAAATATGATACTGGGTCTACACACAGATTTCAAAGAAGGGATTGGCAATCTAGAAGAGGACCTAAAAGAGGTCAAAGAACTGATGGAGAAAAATGAACAAAGACTGCAACAAACTGAAGCAATTGAATTAACAGATAAGAGACTAGAGGAGATTGATAACTGACTTACATTAACAGACAGGAATCAGGAAAAAAATGATTATCGTTTTAGAGATGGATAGAGCTGATTATTATTTAAGATTCCAAAATGTTGAAGAAGAAAAGGGAGAGAACCTAGCAGATGTAATGGCAGGAATATTAGCAGAAGCATTGGAGGAAAGCAAGGAAAAGGTAATTAATGATATAGATGAAATATTTAGAATACATACTAAATATACAACGAGAAATACTCTCCACAGAGAGGTGCATATAAGATTTACTAAAAGAAGCATTAAGGGCAGATATACTACAGAAGCTGAGAAATGTTAAAATAAAAAAGAAAGGAAGAGAGATAGTGATGTTAAAACAGATCCCAAGAAGAGTGAGAGACCTGAGAAAGGAGTGTCAATTTCTGATGAAATGCTTAATTAAAAAAGGGATAAATTTTAGATGGTTAATACCAGAAGGGGTAATGATAAATTGGCAAGAACAGAGACATAGACTGGACACATTAGAGAAAGCAGAACTTTTCTATGATCAATACTTTGGGCAGCAAAAGAAGAAAGGCTGAGAGGGGAAAGAGTAATCAGACAGCAAGGAGACAAGACAGAGAAGCAACGGAGTAAGTATAGCACAGAACAGGAGGAAAGGGTGTTGAGAGAAGGGACAAGAGCAAAAGAGGCAAAAGAGCAAAGAGAGATGAGAATAACAAGAGCAATTAAAACTTCAAATAAATAATCATGGAAGAAGAGATAAAAGCAAATTCAATTGCAGTGTCTTTTGCAGTTTTAAATAGTTTAATTAATATTTGATTAGTGCCTTGTGCTTTTCTGTTCAATAGCTAATATACTGTTTCTTCTACTGATTGTCCAAAAGCCACAAAAATTGTTTATATTGAATACATAATTGTTGGTCTATGAGTATATTCTCTTGGTTTGTAAGTCTATTCTCTATCTACAAATATTTTTTGTCATTCTAAAATTCTGTCTGTAAAGAGTTTCAATATGGTCTTTCTTTTAACATCATTTAACTCTAGAAAGTTATTTTGTAAATTTTGTCAAGTTTAGCTTAGCCATAAATTTTCTTCCCCTTCATGGATTACTGCCTTGTCGTGGCGAAGGGGCTTGCGTAATTCAATGAAGCTATGAGCTATGCCGTGCAGGGCCACCCAAGACGGACAGGTCATAGCCGAGAGTTCTGACAAAATGTGATCCACTGGCGAAGGAAATGGCAACCCACTCCAGTATCTTTGCCATGAAAACCCTATGGACAGTACCAAAAGGCAAAACGATATGACGATGGAAGATGAGCCCCTCAGGTCGGAAGGCGTCCAATATGCTACTGGGGAAGAGCAGAGGGCTAGTACTAGTAGCGCCAGAAAGAGTGAAGCGACTGGGCCAAAGCCGAAAGGACGCTCAGTTGTGGATGTGTCTGGTGGTGAAAGGAAAGTCCGATGCTGTAAAGATGTTCTCTCCATAGGAACCTGGAATGTAAGATCCATGAATCAAGGAAAGCTGGACGTGGTCAATCAAGAGATGACAAGACTAAACATCGACATCTTAGGTATCAGCGAACTAAAATGGACAGGAATGGGTGAATTTAATTCAGATGACCATCAGGTATACTACTGCGGGCAAGAATCCCTCAGAAGAAATGGAGTAGCCTTCATAGTCAATAAAAGAGTAGGAAAAGCAATACTGGGATACAATCCTCAAAATGACAGAATGATCTCAGTTCGAATCCAAGGCAAACCATTCAATATCACAGTAGTCCAAGTCTATGCCCCAACCACCAGTGCTGAAGAGGATGAAATTGACCGGTTCTATGAAGCCCTACAGCACCTTATAGAACTAACACCAAAAAATGATGTTCTTATCATCATGGGGGATTGGAATGCTAAAGTAGGAAGCCAAAAGATAACCGGAATAACAGGCAAGTTTGGCCTTGGAGTGCAAAATGAAGCAGGGCACAGGCTGATAGAATTCTGTCAAGAGAATACGATGGTGATAGCAAACACTCTTTTCCAACAACCCAAGAGACGGCTCTACACATGGACATCACCAGATGGTCAACACAGAAATCAGATTGACTATGTGCTCTGCAGCCAAAGATGGAGAAGCTCTATACAGTCAGTAAAAACAAGACCAGGAGCTGACTGTGGCTCAGACCATGAGCTTCTCCTTGCAAAGTTTAGGCTTAAACTGAAGAAAGTAGGGAAAAGCACTAGGCCGCTCAGGTATGAATTAAATCATATCCCTGTTGAATATACAGTAGAGGTGACAAATAGATTTAAGGAATTAGATCTGATAGACAGAGTGCCTGAAGATCTATGGACAGAGGTTCGCGACATTGTACAAGAGGTAGCAACCAAAACCATCCCAAAGAAAAAGAAATGCAAGAAAGCAAAATGGCTGTCTGAGGAAGCTTTGCAAATAGCTGAGGAAAGGAGGGAAGCAAAAGGCAAGGGAGAAAAAGAAAGATACGCCCAATTGAATGCAGAATTCCAGAGAATAGCTAGAAGAGATAAGAATGCCTTCTTAAATGAACAGTGCAAAGAAATAGAAGAAAACAATAGAATAGGGAGGACCAGAGATCTTTTCAAGAAAATTAGAGAAATGAAGGGAACGTTTCATGCAAAACTGGGCATGATAAAGGACCAAAATGGCAGGGACCTAACAGAGGCAGAAGAGATCAAGAAGAGGTGGCAAAATTACACAGAAGATCTATACAAGAATGAGCTTAACGTCCCTGATAATCACAGTGAGGTGGTCACTGACCTCGAGCCAGACATCCTAGAATGTGAAGTGAAGTGGGCCTTAGAAAAACTGAGCAACAACAAAGCTAGTGGAGGTGACAGTATCCCAGCCGAGCTATTCAAAATCTTAAAAGACAATGCAGTAAAAGTGCTACACTCAATTTGCCAGCAAATTTGGAAAACTCAACAGTGGCCACAGGATTGGAAAAGATCAGTTTACATTCCAATTCCAAAGAAAGGCAGTGCCAAAGAATGTTCAAACTATCGCACCATTGCACTCATTTCTCATGCTAGTAAAGTCATGCTTAAAATCCTACAAGCTAGACTTCAGCAGTATGTGGATCGAGAACTACCAGAAGTACAGGCAGGATTTCGAAGAGGCAGAGGAACTAGAGATCAAATTGCCAACATACGCTGGATCATGGAGAAAGCTAGGGAGTTCCAGAAAAACATCTACTTCTGCTTCATTGACTATGCTAAAGCCTTTGATTGTGTGGATCATAACAAACTGTGGCAAGTTCTTAAAGAGATGGGAGTACCAGACCATCTTATTTGCCTCTTGAGTAACCTATATGCGGGTCAAGAAGCAACAGTGAGAACTGGACATGGAACCACTGATTGGTTCAAAATTGGGAAAGGAGTCCGGCAAGGCTGTATACTGTCGCCCTGCCTATTTAACTTATATGCAGAGCACATCATGAGAAAGGCTGGGCTAGATGAATCAAAAGCAGGAATTAAGATTGCCGGAAGAAATATCAACAACCTTAGATACGCAGATGATACCACTCTAATGGCAGAAAGTGAAGAAGAACTAAAGAGCCTCTTGTTGCAGGTGAAGAAGGAGAGTGCAAAACTTGGGTTGAAACTTAACATTAAGAAAACCAAGATCATGGCATCTGGCCCTCTCAATTCCTGGCAAATAGATGGGGAAGAAATGGAGGTAGTGACAGATTTTATTTTCCTGGGCTCCAAGATCACTGCAGATGGGGACTGTAGCCAAGAAATTAAAAGACGCTTGCTCCTCGGGAGGAAAGCCATGGCAAATCTAGACAGCACACTAAAAAGCAGAGACATCACCCTGTCAACAAAAGTGCGTATAGTCAAGGCTATGGTCTTCCCAGTTGCAATGTATGGCAGTGAAAGTTGGACCATAAAAAAGGCTGAGCGCCAAAGAATTGAGGCCTTTGAACTCTGGTGCTGGAGAAGACTCCTGCGAGTCCCTTGGACTGCAAGGCGATCAAACCGGTCAGTCCTAGAGGAGATCAATCCTGACTGCTGTTTAGAAGGCCAGATCCTGAAGCTAAAACTCAAATACTTTGGCCACCTAATGAGAAAGAAGGACTCACTGGAGAAGAGCCTAATGCTGGGAAAGATCGAGGGCAATAGAAGAAGGGGACGACAGAGAATGAGGTGGCTGGATGGAGTCACTGAAGCAGTAGGCGTGAGCTTGGATGGACTCCAGAGGATGGTGGAGGACAGGAAGGCCTGGAGGAATGTTGTCCATAGGGTCGCGATGGGTCGGACACGACTTCGCAGCTAACAACAACAACAAATTTTCTTGCAATTCTGTGCCTCCTAGATTATTGCATTTATGCATCCCTCAAATCTTTGATGCACCTTATCAATAATATTTCTTACCATCATTGTCCCTCCATTTGTTCATATCATATTTTATAACTGGTTTAGTCTGATTCCACCTTTGTTGGGATGTTCTGAGAAAAATAAAGTGGAAAGGTTCAGGAGAGAAGTGAGAAACCTGAGCAGGCAGAATTATGGAAGCTGTACCTGAGCAAAATGGTCCTACAAGCTTTGTACCACTCCTTATTTGCTGTGATAGAATGTGGACTGATGCAAAAAAAGGAAGAGGGAAACACCAAATTATTGCAGAAAAAGATATTTCTGCATACTTTCTTTGACGGTTGCTTGCTTTTGTTTGTTAAGATTGAAAAAACAGCTTAGTCTGAAATTCTATGTACATTTAATTGAAAGAAATGTTTGCCTAAACAATGGTGGTGAATACACTTAACATCGTATTATATTGGTACAGCAGATTTCTTCTAAGTTATCTTTACCCAAGACCTATTAAATCCAATAAGACACAGTTTAAATTCTGTTTCTGCAGAATTTAACTCAACATATTAAGATGTTTATTTACAGCCAAATTACAAGGAGAAAAAATGCAGGCAGAAATGAATATATCAAGGTATATTACAATATTAAATGCTAAGTGGCTTTCTTTTTTTAACCTTTAGAGTATGATGAATGCCTCACCAACAAACACAACTGTGATGAAAATGCATTGTGTTTCAATACTGTAGGAGGACATAACTGTATTTGCAGACCAGGTTATACTGGAAATGGCACCATATGCAAAGGTAAGATATCACAACATGATTCAGATTTCAAATCCCTTTGTTTCTCTAACCTTTGCATTCTGACCATCCATTGTTAGTACCATTTCCTTTCTTGATGCTGGATTTAGCACCAGATATTTATTTTTTACAATTTATGTGCTAAACTTGCTTTTGTTCCTGAAAGATGAATGTGATTGCAGTTCAAAAATTCAAAAGGTATGTCTCAAAAATTCAAAAGATATGTAAGTTTGATCTGTTTAGATATTTCAGTAAAATAATGATACATTATTATGTGAAATCATCCAAGGTCAAAGTCAAAAACATTATAGAGACTTATGAAGATGACTGTAGCAGAAATATGCAGGCCCTATCACCAAAGAAAAAGGGATAATATACTGTATATCTGAAGCCCATAACAGATAGTATACAGACAAATCTCAGACAGACACTTCCTAATTCACAGATCTGTGGACGGGGGAGGTTCAGTACAAATTTGCAGGATTGTTTTAGAAGATTGTAATATTTACTGTGCACTCAAATTAGACTTAAATCATTTTTATTCAGATATTTGGGGAAATATCCTTCTGTCCCACTTGAAATAGAATTGAAGATCTTATAATTTTTCCTCTTATAATTTTCTTTAATGGTTTTAGTCTTTTGCAAGGATGGTTGTAGAAATGGTGGAGTTTGCATTGCCTCCAATGTCTGTGCCTGTCCACAAGGTTTTACAGGCTCAAGCTGTGAAACCGGTAAGAAATTCTTTACTATATTTACCAAGCACATAACTGAAGTTTTGTGTATAACAAAAAAATAAGAATATCTTCTCAAATACCATAGTTTATGTCGAATGAGACAAGAATTGCCAGGACATCTGTGCACCCCAAGCTTACTCTATAAAAATCTAGCAAAAAAAATTTGTTCATTTTTGGCAACATTTTTTTCTCTAAGGTGTATAAATGGGTGGGGGAGCAAACTCCTCCTTTTTTTGTTCTTAATCCTGCTCCATTGCCACATTAAAATTACATTGCTGAAATTTTGTAATTTTGCTACCAAATTGTAGCAGCAATTAGGGTAGTGACAGAATTCAGAGTAGTTTGCTTTTCAAAGTTCCCCATTCCTGATTCCAGCCTTAAAAATAAAATAAAAATAACAACTAAAAAAAATCTCTGATGTCACTATTTTCTAGTGACATAATTTACACCACATACCTCCACCCCAGTTGGTCAACAAGTAAATTGTTGCTTCTAAATAACAACCAAAATAGAAATAGCCAATGCTTTTTTTCTTAAAAAAAAAAAAGGTGCTGGAACTCAGAGATGCTGTCACTGGTAGTGATGCCGGTGCCTTGCTACGTTGTTGCCACCCGTCCTTTGCACCCCCACCCCTGCGGCTCAGAGCCACATGCCACGGGGATTCCCCTCCCCGCAGTTGCCATGCTGCGGCCCGTGCTGAGCTCCCACCCAGAGCTGCTCCAAACCACGACCCAGAGCTGTGTTCCTCGTGGCAGTGGTATCTGGTGCCAAACAGCCTCTTTCCAACCACATCCAGAAAAATTTGTAACAAACATTGGAATTCTCAAGGCCATGTTTGGTATTTCCTAGCAATCTGTTACTGGAAGGAAAAAGCAATCCCTGCTGCGTTACTGATCCCAGAGAAGCATTTGCATGTATGCAGGTATCTTTAGGATGACATAGTTATGAATGAGAAATATTGGTTGCAAAGTTGGCATTTCTGGATGTAATACAGATATTTTGGACTTATTTTTGTTTCTTTGCATGTTTGATATTTTTAAGAAGGCATATGCTATTGACTACACTTATGCACATGTGTAACATCTTTTGCTAGGATACATGACCACTGCTTTTCCAGAATGTGAAAAGTGAAAGATTATGACTAAACAAAATTTTAATGTACAGATAATACCACCAGAAATTATTTTAGCTTCTTAAATAAATGTTATTGATGTTAAGCTCACCATGGAAAACATCATATATTGTTATGGATATACTAGGTTAATTATTTAAAGACTGAACTGCAACATAACTAGATTCTAAATAATCTATTTTTCAAAACACACAACAGTCCAAACAGTAAAAGTAAAATCCAAATTAAGAATATTTCATTCTTAAGAATTGTTTAATTTAAAGTGGTTTAGTTGTAGAAGATGGTTATAGATTCAAAATAGTTTTCAAGAGTGTACAAAAGATACTATTTTTTCTAGCATCAGTTAAGTTAGACATATTACATTGAGAAAAATGTTTCTCATTTCTTTCCTGTTACCTTTATTGATTTCATTGCAGAAATGTTAACATAGGAAATAGATTATTTTGTTATCTAATTTTACCTTCCAAAAGACAGAAGCAGATGAAAAATGTGAGGTTCTTTCCTGTTGGTTTTTTTGAATTAGCTGTTTTAGATTCTAAAAGTTTAGTTCCTAAAGAAGTAACCTTGTAAATAATTTTAATGTCCTCCTCTAGTGCAAGGTAGGCAACCTTGGCTCTTTTATGACTCAAGGACTTCAACTCCCAGAATTCCTGAGCCAGCATGGCTCAGCTTGGAAACCTCTCTCTTTCCCCTCAGCGTGGCTGGCTCAGGATTTCTGGGAGTTGAAGTCCACGAGTGAATAAAAAAGGGCCAAGATGGCCTACTCCTAAAGCCAATAGAGGGAGCTTTTTTTTTTTTTTTTTTTGCAAATAAAAAAAGGTGCTGGAACGCTGTTCTGAGTGTTCTATGAGGAAAAAAAGCCCTGGAAATAGCTATGTATCTATCACTAGTTTACATTAACAAATTACTGTAGTTTTGCCTGGTAAAAATGAACACTGTATACAGCGTTTTTTAAAATATGGCATCATGGTAATCTTTATTTTTGTTGTTAATGTACATGTGAACTTTTAAAAAATAATATGTGATACATTTTAAATTGCTATCAATGCAAAATCTAGAATGGATTTAGAGAGAAATTGTCAAGTGCGAAAACTCAGGTCCACACATGAAGGTTCAAATTAACTGATTCATTGTTAAAAGCCTAAGCACAGGAATCTTCGCAATCGATGGTCAGCTTGTTTAAAACTAGATAAGGGTCACTGGCATTTAAGGGGGTTTGGACTTAGTTCACTTGTGACTATGTAACAATTCTAAATTGATGCGTCTTTTAACTCTTCCCCAGCTCTGCCAGTCTTTCTCCTACAGAAGTAATTATTTATTTATTTTATTTTATTTCAAGTTAGTTGAGTTAATTATGTCCCATTCTCATGTGATCAACCAATCTATTTCTTGATTTATACATGATAAAATATCTCTTATCTAAATATATATTAAGTGCTCATATGACAGCAATATGTCTAACAGATTTATGGTCACTATCCAATCAAACAATTTCTTTATGGCTTATCTTGTTAATACCTGTTAAATATTAAATATATTATAAATGAAACTGCTGTTAAGCATACGCTGTAATTATGAAAAGAGATTATTCAGATTTCAGTCTTCTTTATTACAAAAAATGTTGCTCTTTTTAAACATTGCATGGTCATTTGTTTTTCAATAGTGGAAGAATTATAGACTTTTCCTTTAAAATATACATAGGCTGGTATAGCACATGTTATCATATTTCACTCTTTACTTCAGTTTTCCCTTTACCTTATAAGAAAATTTGAACATGTATATATGGATAGAAAGTTCCTGTACAATATAAGAATACTTGATTAGCTACTGAAGTGGTAGTATTAATTTATATCCAGTACTCTGTGAGATATATTATAAAAAAATAAACTCACCCATATACTCGTGCACACCATTATTATTTTCAGAAATTAATCTGCTTTTCTCCTTGTTTTGCAAAATTCTTTCAGTGGAATTAATCTCCCTTGACTATTCTTTTATTTACCCCTAATGGATATGTATAAAAAAATAAGAAATGTATAAGCTTTCCCTTTGAAATGATGAAAGAAAATAATTATTTGAAAAGCATTTTGTGTCCTAGAATTCTAGGCAATTAATTTGTGGCTATAATGTTGAGTTCTACTATATTTTCTTTTTTCTCTATAAAATCCTAGATAGCAGATTTTGAAAATTCCCACTAGAAATTTATCAAATATTTAACAAAAGAAGTAAGATGGATGTTGCAATATTATTAGACTCTGCAAGGAGATGAAGTCTGGATTTAAAGTAAAAGGCTTTATTAATTCATGAATCTTGGATTCTATAAGAAATTACTATCTCTTGCAGGATTTCAGGAGTTCTCTCTTAGGCCGAGTTTTCCAAATTATTCACTCTACTTCTTTGGGGCAGGATTAGTTGTATGTAAGGTTAATTGCATGGTGAACAATAAGCTTATGCTCTACATAGATATGTAACACTATTGAATATAGGATTAGCACCAAATCTTACAAGGTTGTGATATAAATCTATTAATACTTGTCAGGAAAAAATTTGAGTTTCTAACATCACTAGTGCTTTCCATTCAGGTTATACTTAAGGATAAATGAAGCTAAACACTTCACTTTCTTTTCCCCCCTGTAACTTGAAATATTTTTATACTACATTGAAAGGTTTAGGAAGTAAATTAAAAACTCATGTCCAAGATATTTTCTCATCTACAGACATAATCAATTGGTAAGTATGTTCTTATGTTCTTATGGCATAGGTAATACATTTGTAGATAAACCATAGATTATCCTAATCATGGAAAAACGCAGGCAAAACAAAGAGGCATAAACAATTGATGCAAAAAGCTTACTGGAGGGCAAAAAAGGAACAAGAGCATGAAATACCTCCCCCTGAATATCAGATCAATCCCCAGAAGGAAATGTCTGACACTGTATACTTAGTCATTACTTTATAATGATGCCATTAATATTTTTTGATGTTTATAAGATTAAAATTCAGCTGACATGCATAAATCATCTGTTTATTTATGCCTATCTTCATTTGTATGTCACTTTTTGTGAAAGTTAAATACTGTGTTTCCCTGAAAATAAGCCCTACCCAGAAAAAAAAGACCTACCGTGATTTTTGGGGGTGGGCCTAATATAAGACCTACACCCAAAATACCCCTAGTTAGGACTCCATCACACCTCGCTGCTGCAATGGAGCAGGAGGCCACATGACACATCACATAGGTGCCACTACAATGAGGTGAGGCAGATGGAGAAGGGGGTGAAGCTGCCCCATGTACCCCATACCCACTTCATTCAGGCCTCTCCCAGCCAGGCCATTCCTTGCTTGGCGACCTTCCCTTGCACTCCCCTCCTGAGCCAGACTGCCATGCTACAGAGGATGAGTGGGGTAGGCCTGGTCCCCCTCTGCCATTTCATAGCTGGGAGGAGTGGTGGCAAAAGGCTCCACTGCCACTGTGTGCTGCTGGAGGGACTTTCTTCATGCTTCACCTCACAGATCACCTGCCTGGTGGCAGCTACCTCCTCCTTCACCTCCACCAACTCTCCCATGGCTTGCACCATGACCGGGTGGCACAAGCCTCCCTCACTGCCTCCCCCTGCCAGCCCTCCATTGCCGCCACTGGAGAGAATGGAGAATGGGAAGTGGAGCAGCTCTGTGCAGCAATGCAGAGCAGAGAAGAGCACTTGCTTGCCACCCTATATAGCCCCACATCTCCCTTCTTCATTCTGGAAATGGCAGCCCCATTTCCTGCTGCTTCTCCTTCTGGAGCTTCTGTAGAGTTTGTTGCACCACCACCCAGCTCCTCCTTCTTCCCAAAAGCAAAAAATTTCTTAACTAACCTGCTTTCCAGCTCGGGCACATTTCTTCCTGCTGCAGGAAAATGGAGTTTGTGGGACTAAAAAAAGTTCAGTCAGACCTTCCAACTCCTCACAAGATATTTTTTTTTCATGAGAAGTTAGAAGGTCTGACTGAATTTTTTTATTGCAAATTCTACTATGCTAAAGCATAGGACCTTTCTCATTGTATTTTAGCTTATTTCCATTAATCAATACTTTTCCCGCTTTTAATCAGTATTCAGAGTGAATGTATGCCCTTTTAAAGATATCTGAGAGAAAGCAGGCTACCATTAAAGTTTGTGCTTTTCACTATGTAGGGATGAATCAGGATTAAATAAATTACACTGGGTCAATTTCAGAATCTCTTTTATGCCATAAAAATTCACTGTGGTGCACTTTTTAAAAAGTAATTTAAAATGTTTTACAAAAGAGACACTGAATTTACCTGTCAGCTCAGTCTGATCAGAAAGTCTGATCAGAAAGCAGAATGAATTGTGTGTGTGTGTGTGTGTGTAACAAATTGCTAATAAAGAATTTGGGAGGCTGAGATGATCATTTCGAACTTCTTATGTTCTCATCAGTCAGTCATACATACCCTTTATCTGAGATTCGAGCCTGGGCTGATTATATATTAGGCAACTGCCTAATATATATAAAACAACTGCCTAATATATAATCAGCCCAGGTTCGAATCTCAGATAAAGGGTATGTATGACTGACTGATGAGAACATAAGAAGTTCGAAATGATCATCTCAGCCTCCCAAATTCTTTATTAGCAATTTGAATAATTTACACAAATAATGAGCTGTCATAAGTTGACTATATCCTGTGGATAGCCTTGGGTCAGGCCAAAGCAGGAAAGAAAGAGTTAATTAGCAAGGTGCATTCAAAAGCCTTGACAAATACTTAACACATATTTCCCTTGCCTTCTAGCTAATAAAAAGAAGGAAAGAACCTGTGGCTCAGGAGGTTAAAACAACTGCCTAATAAGAAAGTTCTGCTTTCTTGGGTGGTTAGCTGAGGTGGGTCCTTACATACACATACACACACACAAACACACAGCTATGGTATGTAGATGTATATATTTATACTGAGCAAAATTCCATTTCCTTCTTTCTTTCCTCTCTACCCTCAATTTTTTTTCCATTGTCAGAGCTTTCTGTGAATTCTAGTTTTCTGCTTTGCCTATTGCAACCTTCTCTTTTTTTATTTTCCATGCTCTATCATTCCATCATATCCATATCACAAAATGGATATAGTAACCCATTATTCATCTCATTGCTTAGCCTTGTCCTGATGGTTACTATTTTATGCTTATAATTGCCTACTGCTTAATTTCAGATTTAGCATAAACTCTTTCTTTGCTCTTCATATTTCCAAGATGATGGCAACAAAGGAAGCATGGTTACATTGCAGGGAGAAAAGTTGCTTTTTAACTAAGGCAGAACGGTAGGATGAGAGGTGGAGAGGGAAATATAAGTCATAGAAAGAGAAAAAAACTGGAGAAGGGAAAAGGAGAGGAAATTAGGAGGAAAATACCAACAAGGGCAGTGGACTGTAGTGAGCTTGCCTGCTGAGAGAAGCCCAGCTGCATTCAAAAGGCCTACCCAAGAGACTGGAGGCCCACTGAAGGGAGGTGAGCCAAGAGGCTGCAGGCAGCAAAATGAACTGGGGGAGAACAAAAATAAGAGCCAGTGAGTGATTGGGCCCAGCTGTGGAGCTCAGAGGAGAGTCAGCTGTGGGGTGGAGAAGAGACCTGACTGAGGGCAGTGCAACAACTGGCAGAAAACAAAGAGGCAAGCTGGTGAGATAGCAGAGTGGAGGAGGGATGGCTGCGGAACACAGAGGAGAGCGTACTGTGGCCAGTGACCTGCCCCAGGTGGAGGACTTGTGGAGGACTTGATCAACATTCTCTCCCCAGAAAGATCAGCAGCTCCCCCCGCCCACCCGACCCATCTTCTGCTAGTCCAGCAGCCCTTCCCAGCCTTTTGTCTGTCTGACAGAGGATAAAAGGCCTGGAGCAACCCATCTTTGCATCAGTCTTCACACAAAAAGAAAACATAGCCCAACATACCAAAAAAAAAAAAAAAAACTGCTGCAAAAGACAAACTAGAAACAAAAATAAAAATAAGCAAGAAAATGATAAGAGAACACCGATCTGTCCTTGATGAATATAAATCACCAGGACCCAACAGATTACATCCCAGAGTTCTGAAGGAGCTGGCAGATGTTATCTCAGAACCATTGCACTATATCTTTCAAAAATCCTGGAGCACTGGGGAAATACCTGAGGATTGGAAAAGGGCTGGTGATTTCCATCTTCAAGAAAGGGGGCAGAAATGGACCCAGGAAACTACAGACCAATCAGTCTAGCATCAATACCTGGGAAGATCCTGGAAAAGATAATCAAAAAAAGAGATCTGCGAACAACTAGAAGCAAATTTCTAACTAGTAGCCAGCATGGGTTTGTAAAAAATAGATCATGCCATAAAATACTCTAATGTGGCCTATAACATACAGAAGAAAGCTTACTTTTTGCGTAACCTTCAATTCCCTATTTCAGTAAAGAATAATTCTCTTGTCTACAAAACTTACATTGTTCATTACAAATCATTCTTATGATTTAACAGTAAATTTTCATCTTAACAAATCACCAATTGTTAGAAAAGATTTTTTATCTTAACCATTCAACACTTATTAAAATACTATCTTATATTATAAGATTCTAAATTCTATAGTATAATTCAAAGTTTTATTCTAAAAGCTTAATTTTGTTTTCCTTTAAAAATCTAAAACCTAAATATGAAATCAGTTTATATTTTTTTTAAGATTCCACTTGGTCCATCAAAAAAGATTTTTTAAGTTCTGTCCTTACAAATCCCAAACAAAAGACAAGTCTAAATCTTTAAATCTAACTCTCGCCTTTCTTTTGAGTTAATCAGGCTTCCATCTTAGTTTCTTTAAATTCTCAAATGTGTCTCCCTTTCTTCCTCCACCTCTTATTTGCATCCACGGAGACCATCCAAATGACAGTTTTGCCAAGCTGGTGTCCCCTTTATAATCATTGAAATATTGCTTTAATAGCTCAGTTTTTTTATGTTTGATGTAATTCTTGTTCTATTTCCATCTGGGTTAGGTAGAATGTAGTAGCTAATGTTATTATCATTTGATCAGCTGAATCCTCAACATACTGTATTTGAAGGCCTTTGATATCTTCGCTCTTAATGTTGCTTTCTTCGGGTGTTGTTGTTTTTTGAACTGTAAGTTTTGTAGTTAAAGTTGGAGTTTGGACTTCAAAGTACTCTGTAGGCTGCATTTTTTGCTCTTTGAAGTCTCCTATTTCAGTGTTAATTTCCAGTTCTTCTATTTGTTTTTGGGTTATCAGTTCAACATTTAAGGTCAAAGTTTGGTCTGGTGGCTTTGAGTTGTCAGGTTTATCAGATCATGCCAAACCAATCTTATTTCATTCTTTGATAAAGTTATTAAACTAATGGACCAGTGAAATACTGTGGATGTGGTATACTTAGACTTCAGTAAGGCATTTGATAAGGTAGACTACAACCTACTCCTTGGTAAGCTAGAAAAAGGTGGAATAGACAACATCACCACCAGATGGATCTGTAGCTGGCTGGTAAACCATACTCAACGAGTAGCACTACATCCACATTGAGAGAAGTAAGCAGTGGGGTACCCCAAGGTTCCGTCTTAGGCCCAGTGCTCTTCAGTATGTTCATAAATGACTTAGATGAAAGAATTGAAGGGGAATTCATCTAATTTGCAGATGACACCAAACTGGCAGGAGTAGCTAACACCCCAGAAGACAAACTCAGGATCCAAAAAGATCTTGACAAACTTGAACAACGGTCCCTATTCAACAAAATGAGATTCGTTGTGGAGAAAAGCAAAGTTTTACATTTAGGCAGGAAAAATCAAAGGTTTAAGTACAGATTAGGTGAGACCTGGCTCAAAAAGAGCAACTGTAAGAGGGACCTTGGAGTCCTAGTGGATGATCACTTAATCATGAGCCAGCAGTGTGCAGCAGCAGCCAAAAAAAGCTAATACAATCTTGGGGTGTATAAACAGAGGCACAGAATCAAAATCATGTGAAGTATTAGTACCACTTAATAAAATCCTAGTAAGACCTGCAGTCAATTTTAGTCACCATATCACAATAAAAGATGTTGAGAGTTTGGAAAAAATTCAGAGAAGAGGAACTAAGATGATCAAAGGCCTGGAGACTAAAACATATGAAGAATGGCTGCAGCACTTGGCTTTGACTAGTGTAAAGAAAAGAAGAAATAGGGGTGTCATGATAGCAGTATTCCAGTATTTGAGGGGCTGCCACAAAGATGAGGGGGTCATGTTATTCTCCAAAGCACCAGAGGGCAAGACAAGAAACAATGGTTGGAATCTGGAGAAAGAGATAAGCAACCTAGAATTAAGGAGAAACTTCCTGATAGTGAGGACAGTTAACCAGTGGAACAGCTTGCCTCCAGAAATCATGGGTGTTCCATCACTGGAGATTTTTAAGAAGCTAGTCAGTCACTTGTCTGACATTGTATAGGTTCTTCTGCTTAAGTGGGGGGCTGGACTAGAAGACCTATAAGGTACCTTCCAGCTCTATTCTATTGTATTCTAAAAAAAATCCAACAACAAAGGGAACCGGTAAGAAATTGGTGGTGGCAGAATCAGTGGAAGGGAGAAACAAGCAGCAGAATTGGTGGAGGGGAGTGTTGTGATTCAGGGTCAGCCTGTGGGTTCGGCAGTTGGGTCGGACGACTCAGAGGAGGAGGGAGGTGTTGAAGAGCTTGCTGATAAGAGCCCTCAGCCAGGCCCCTCCCACCTGGTCACGACAGAGACCCAGCTGTGTGAGCCTGACAGCGTGGATGAAGATGACCCACAGCTGGCCCTGTTCAAGGACGCCCGACGCAGGAGGCAGTCAATCAGGAGTAAACAGAGGAAGGCAATGGGGCACCTCAGAAGGAGGCAGAGAGAAGCCACGCCCTGAACTGTATAAAAGGGGAATGCGTGGGAGGGCTGGTTTGTTGAAGGCAACTGCTTGAATAGTTCCTGTTTCATAGCTCCTGTTTCATGGTTGGTGTCTTGTTTTGCTCTGTTTTATGTCAATAAATTTGGCAGGCTTAATTCCAGCCTCTTGCCGTTTGTAAAGGGGTTGTCCCTGCCTTTTCTGCAGGGCCGGTAGCAGGCTGGTACAGAACAGGGAGGTTGTAGCAGCAGAGATGGGAGCACAGCAGATCTCTAAAGCTGAGTGGCAGGCTGGGCAGAGAAGACCAGACAGTGGAGCTGAGCAAACTGGAAAGCTGAACAGCAGACTGATACAGGTGACTAGACCAGAGACAAGACTGAAAAGATCTGATCACAGAAAGACAGAACACAGCTGGTAGAGAAAAATGACAAAAGGCTGGAACAGCACACAATGGAAGTGAAAGCAACAATTAAGCTTGAGGTCCCAATAGGAAAGGAGGGAAGACCCCAACAGAGAAGAAAAATAAATATAGGACAGAAAGTAAAAGATAAATAGGAAAATAATAAGGACAAGAGCAGAACATTAGAAATTAAAGAAGAATAAGATTAATAAAGAGGCAAATCTTAAATGATAAATCTTAAATAATAAGGTAAGAGCTCAAAATCTTTAAAAATATATGGAAGAAAAGGATAAATAAAACTAACAAAATAGTAAGCAAATTAAATAAATAACAGGTTATAAAAACAAGCACAAAAAGGCAGGAAAAAAGATAAAAAAAATAGGCATAATTACCTGTAACAGAGAAGGTAGAAAAAGCAAAGCAAATCTACCAACCAAAAAAAGGGGATTTTCAAACAACAAACAACAAACTCATGGAACAGATGACTATTGTGATATGCAATACATGTTCCATGTATGTGCTTATGCCCAAAGAACACCCAAATTATACATGCATTAAATGTAAACTATATGAACTACTTGAGGAAAAAGTAAAGGATCTAGAGACAACTCTAGCCAAACTCCAACCTATGCAAGGAAGCTATGCCCAAATCAAACAAAATAATGAACAAATAACTCTCAGAGGATTTGACCCTGCTGATAAACCCTTGAAGGAAGACAAATGGAAGTATGTCTTACATAGAAGGAAACACAATAATCAAAGAAAGAAGCAGTATACAGGTAGTCCTTGAGTTATGAATGTAGTGGAGCCTGATCATTCCATTCGTAACTCAAAAATTTGTGGGAATGAATCTTGTACCTCAAACGAGATCACTCCCTGCTCATTAAGACACACATGGCTCATTAAGTGCACATGGGGTATCTCTGTAATATACCAAGGTGTAAAACATTACCCAGCACGAAGATCCACGTGGCCGCATTGACAGTGACAGCTGTCAAAAGGCCGCGGATCCCAACATGCCCACAGCCGCTGACACTGACAGCTGTCAAAAGGCTGCGCATGCGCAATTCCCCCAGCAAACTGACAGCTGCAAGCTGTCAAAAGGCTACACATGCGCAATCCCCACCAAACTGACAACCGCGAGCTGTCAGAATGCCGGCCGAGGATGCATGCCATCTGTCAGCCGGAGCGCCTGCTAGCTGACGGATTTCCCCCCGGACAAGCCGCGCATGCGCTATCACCAGGGAGCTGTCAAAAGCACGCGCTATCACCGGGGTTCTGTCAAAAGCTGCCAGCTGGCCATTGGACACGATCTCACGGCGGGAGAATGCCAGTCCCTGATTCGTTGTTACATTTGACCAGTTCCTATATAAAGGGGTTGTTTTTGCTGTGACAGCTCGTCTGGAGCTGAAGAAAATAAATTGTTCAATTTGAGCTGGCCGTCTCTCTGTTTATTGCTCGAGATAAAACATTGACGATGAGGATGGGATCCCGGGACAACTGAGCTAGTCATGGCCAGAAGGAGCTCCGTCACAGCCGCTTAAGTCACTGCTGAAGTCACTGGCTGAGGGCAGGACAACCTTCTGCGCGCCACCAGTACCGCAGACCCACTCATGGCAAATCTCAGGCACATCAGAGAGTTTGATGTCCGCCATTCCGAAGGATGGGAGTCGCATTGGGGCCAAGTTGAGGGGTACCTCGTCGTGAACAAAATCACAGAGGACCGCCACAAGGCCGCAGCGCTCCTCTGCCTCGGCAGACCGGCTGTCTACGATATCGCCGTAGGACTATGCAGCCCGGACCCGGTCGCCACGATACCCTATGCAGAGCTGACGGACCGCCTCAGCAAGCACTTTATGCCCAGGTGGTCAGAACTGTACTGGCGACTCCACTTCGCCCGCCGACGGCAGCAACCAGGAGAAGCGTCAACCGCGTTCATCGCAGGGGTCTGTCATGCCACCCGCCGGTGCCATTTCCCGGATCTGGAGGACCGCATCAGGGACCAGATCATTGCTGGTCTCCAGAACAAACGCCTTCAGCGAAAACTAGTGGCAAAACCCACGATGGACCTCACTGAACTAACATTAGAAATCATGGCGTACGAAGACAGCCATCGCGAAGACCCTCCAGTGTTCGGTGACAACCCCAGCAGCTCAGTCCATCAAGCCTGGGAGTTAGGTCATGAACCCCCGGAGGCCGATTCCGGGGTAGACGCAATCAACTCCCGGTTCAATCGAATGGCCTCCGGACGCGAAGGAAACCGCAGACCAGCCAGGCCAGGGGGTGCCAGCCAAAAAGCCACCCCTGCAAGCACCAAGGCCAGGTGTGCCAGCTGTGGCGAGGGCCATGCAAGAGCCACCTGCCGATTCAGGAACGCAAAGTGCCACGGTTGTGGAAAGACTGGCCACATCCGCTCCGCGTGCCGCAGCCAAAACCAAAAGACCCTCCACGAACTTGAGGAAATTCCATCAGGTAGGACCCAATTTTCCCACCACTCCCGGGGGGGCGTACTGTCCATCTGCTCCAAAACTAAACCCGCAGCCACCCACCTTATTCGAACTAAGGTCAAGATTTGGGTTAAAATTCAGGGAGTCCCATGCGAGATGAAAGTCGACTCAGGGTCCTCCGTCTCTATCCTATCGTGGGACACTCTCCAAAAAATCAGCTCAAAGAGCAAATGCCGCATCCCCCTGCAACCTTCTAAAATCCTATTAGCAGATTTCCAGGGCGCTCCCATAGCTTTAAAGGGACAGACCAATCTAAAAGTCGAATTCAAAAAATTCCAAGAAAATCTTTTAGCGCAGATAACTGAGCTCCCCCGGTCCAGCCTCATCGGCCTGGACTGGTTCAAAGCCTTAGACATCCGCCGAGAGGGCACAAACCGCGTCCAGTCCCAAACCTTGGACGGGGTCTGTAAAACCTTTGCGGATGTCTTCGATGGGACATTAGGCAGGTACACAGCCCCCCCCATTGATCTAAAGCTCAAACCAGAGGTCAGGCCCATTAGAATCAAGGCGAGAAGAGTCCCCTTCCCCTTAAAGCAAAAAATTGATAGAGAATTAGATCGTTTAGTCACCCTCGGAGTCCTAGAACCCACCGCCAGCGGAACATGGGAGACCCCCATAGTCACACCTGTCAAGCCGAACGGAGACGTGAGAATCTGCGCGGATTATAAAGCCACCCTAAACTGCGCATTGAATCCTCACGCCTACCCAGTTCCCGCTGTCAGGGACGTCTTCTCAATTGGCTCAAGCTCCATTTTCGCCAAACTCAACCTTGCGCACGCGTTCCTGCAGCTCCCTGTCAACACGGACACAGCGGACGCCCAAACAATAGTCACTCACAGGGGGGCTTTCAGGATAACCCGCCTCCAATTCGGAATTTCCATGGCTCCTGGCATTTTCCAGGAGGTCATGGAAAGAACATTGAAGGGAATCCCCGGAGTCTTCCCTTACTTCGATGACGTCCTCATCGCAGGGGATTCCGAAAGTGTCTTAGCAGCCAGACTGCATGAAGTTCTAATTAGATTCCGCAGAGCAGGATTAAAACTCAAATGAGGAAAATGCTCCATCGGACCGAATTCTTGGGCTATAGGATAGACTCCAAAGGGATTCACCCCACAAATTCTAAAATCCTAGCTATCAGGGCAGCCCCCACGCCCAAGAACAAAACAGAGCTCCAAGCATTCCTGGGGCTCTTAAATTTCTATCATGCCTTCCTACCCGGGAAGGCAATGATACCGGAACTCCTCCATAGATTACTGGACAAAGGGGCATCGTGGAAATGGACAGCAGCCCACGATGACAGTTTCAGGAAACTAAAACAGTTGCTGTCAAGCAACACCACCATTTCTCTATACAAGGAGGACAAACCCCTTTGCATCACTTGTGATGCATCCCCATACGGGATCAGGGTGGTCCTAAGCCACATCTCTAGCGATGGGTCACAAGCACCCGTAGCATACTATTCTCGAACTCTCTCAAAAGCAGAATGAAACTATGCCCAAATCGACAAGAAGGCATTGGCCATCATAGCGGGCATAAAAAAATTCCACAATTACCTCTACGGCAGACCCTTTACCATATTTACAGATCACAAGCCCCTCTTAGGTTTATTCACTTGGGACCGCCAAACCCCCCAAATTTTGTCCCCTCGAATGCTGCGGTGGACAACATTCCTCTCAGCATACTCCTACCAATTAATCCACAAACCGGGCAAAGAAATGAGCCACGCAGACGGCCTCAGCCGCTTCCCCCTGCCCCAAGTAGACCCAGATCCAGCCCCAGCGGGCCACATCTTGGCCATACAAGAGCTATCAGAGTGCCCTCTGACAGCTAAACAGATCGCTGCCGCCACCGGCAGAGACCGACCCTCAGCCGAATACTAGCATGAGTATCCTCAGGCTGGCAGTCCGTTAACCCTGCCCCCAACTTCCAATCATATTTTGCAAGACAACACAAACTGACCTCGCACTTAGGCTGCATCCTATGGGGCTGCAGAGTAATAGTGCCACCGGGTCACAGACACAAGGTCCTTCAAACCTTGCACGATGGACACCCCGGCATCACAAAAATGAAAGCCTTAGCATGAAGCTACGTCTGGTGGCTGTCAATTGACAAGGACATCGAAGCACACGTAGCTGGCTGTTACCTATGCCAGCAATCCAGACCAGTGCTACCCCAAGCCCCAATACACAAATGGGAAACAACCCGAAACCCCTACGCTGGCCCCTTCCAGGGACAAGTTTTCCTCATTATTGTAGATAGTTTCTCAAAATGGTTGGAGGTTCTCCCGGTTTCTAGCACCACAATGGTTGCCACCATTTGGGCTCTAAGGGGGGTTTTTGCAACACATGGTCTCCCCGACGTAATAATTTCTGACAACGGACCTCAATTTACCTCCCGTGAATTTCAGATCTTCACGATGAGCAACTGTATTAGGCATGCTACGTCGGCCCCCTTCCACCCTTCGTCCAATGGCCTTGCAGAGGTCATGGTGAGGACCACCAAAGATGCCCTCCGAAGAATTATCTCCGGGGACTGACACTGCCGTCTCGCCCGTTTCCTCCTCGCCCACCACACTACACCCTGCTCTTCCACCGGGAAATCTCCCACCAAACTCCACTGGGGCCACAGGCTGGTGACAAGGCTCGATAGACTACACCCCGACAGACCGGCGGCCGAGGAAGCCAACAAACCTCCATCCAGGACATTTACTCAGGGACAAAATGTCTGGGCCCGGGACTATGGGGGAAGGGATAAATGGACCCAAGGTGTTATCCTAGAGCAAACCGGGCCTCTCTCCTACACCATAAACGTTGGAGGGGGGCTCACCCTTCGCAGGCACACAGATCAGCTTCGGCCCAGGTCGCCTCCCAACCATTCCCCGACTCCAGTACCCAAAGGAACTGTCCCACCCGAGAGCGGTCATCCTGATGACCCAACACGCCCGGACTCGCAGAATCCACCCCCGCCTTCCCCAGGGGAGAATTCTGCAGGTGAAGAAGAGCCACTCCTCCGCCACTCCAAAAGGACCCGACGGGCCCCCGCCTATCTCGCGGACTTCCAATGGGCCGGAAGCACGCCGACGAACAACAGTTGCAATTAATCTATGTATCTGTTATGTTAAATTCTAGGGGGGGGGGAAGGGGTGTAATATACCAAGGTGTAAAACATTACCCAGCACGAAGATCCACGCAGCCGCATTGACAGTGACAGCTGTCAAAAGGCCGCGGATCCCAACACGCACACGCGCCACAGCCGCTGACACTGACAGCTGTCAAAAGGCTGCGCATGCGCAATTCCCCCAGCAAACTGACAGCCGCGAGCTGTCAAAAGGCTACACATGCGCAATCCCCACCAAACTGACAGCCACGAGCTGTCAGAATGCCGGCCGAGGATGCATGTTGTCTCTCAGCCGGAGCGCCCGCCAGCTGACGGATTTCCCCCCGGACAAGTCGCGCATGCGCTATCACCAGGGAGCTGTCAAAAGCTGCCAGCTGGCCATTGGACACGATCTCACGGCGGGAGAATGCCAGTCCCTGATTTGTTGTTACGTTTGATCAGTTCCTATATAAAGGGGTTGTTTTTGCTGTGACAGCTCGTCCGGAGCTGAAGAAAATAAATTGTTCAATTTGAGCCGGCCGTCTCTCTGTTTATTGCTCGAGATAAAACAATCTCAGAGTGGGGAAGGCCATGGGGGAGTTAATGATGGCCCCCAAGGCCTCCCCAGCCCACTAAGATACCTCATGCTTCCCCCTCCCTTCTTGCCACACAGGACTCACTTACCTTGAAAAGATCCATCTCCTCTCTGGAACAGTTCCTGCTTTTGAGGGACAGAAGAGTCAATGGAAGCTCCTGGGTGTCTGAACTCTTGCACTGTTTGCAGTGCCTGCCTCCTGCTCCCCCTGAACTCCAGAGCCATGTGGCCTCTGCCCCCAGAACAGAGGACGGGGGAGGCTTCTGAATGCCTCCAGAGGTCAGATCCAGGCCTCGGAGGCCTTCTCCAAGCCATTGCCACCTAGAACAGAGGCCGGGAGAGGCTTCTGCATGCTTCTGGAGGTTGTATCAAGGCCTTGTAGTCTGCTCCAAGCCATTGCCATCTGGAATGGAGGTCAGGGGATGCTTCTGCATGCATTTGGAACTCCTTTCTGGGTGGCAGCAGCCTGAAGGAGATTGCTGAGGCCTGGATCCGACCTCCAGAGGCACACAGATGTCTCTCCTGACCTCCATTCTGGGTGGCAGCAGCCTGGAGAAGGCCTTCAAGGCCTGGGTCCAATATCCGCAGGCACACAGAAGCCTCTCCCAACCTCCATTCCAGGTGGCAGTGGCCTGGAGGAGACCTCTGAGGCCTTGATCCAACCTCTGCAGGCATGCAGAAACCTTCCCCACCCTCTATTCTGGGTGGCAATGGTTTGCAGCAGGCCTCCGAGGCCTGGATCCAACCTCCAGAGGCACACAGAAGCCTCCCCCGGTCTCCATTCTGGGTGACTTGGAGGAAGCCTTCAAGGCTCTGGGGACAATGGGGTCAGTACCCCATTTTGGTCATCAATTTTTTAAAAAATATACTTTATTAAACAAGTTTTAAATAAAAACAAGAACATTATTACAAAGTACTGAAAAGTGAGTCAAATAGAAAAACACCAAAACACCCTATACACCAAAAAAAACCACAACAACATTAAACAAGACCAGGGAGTGTAATACTACCCCTAATTTTCTTTTTCTCATACATCCCAGGCTAAGTAACCTTTAATTACCAAATATTAGAAATCTATAATTGTATATATCTCCAGATTCCTCAAATAATAATACACAATCATCTGGTATTTCCCCCATTGAAGTTAAATATTCTATTTTGCAACAATGAATACCAGAAGTCCCAACTTTTATTAAAAAGTGATTCACTTTTCCCTTTGAGAATATATGTCATTCGAACTGACTCTGCGCATAGTAATACTTTCTCTATTACTTAATAGTCCGTTGGGATTTCCTTCGTCTTCCAATACTGTGCATAAGTCATACGCGCCGCTGTTGTAATATGTACCAAAACATTTTTTGGTACTTCTTGTGGCTTCATCCCCAAGAGGAAATTAACTGGGTCCAATTGAAAATCATATCCTGTTATTTGAAATAACCAATTTTTTATATTGGTCCAGTAACGCCTAACAATGGTGGACAAGTCCACCATTGATGGTAGAAAGTGGCCCTGGCAGAATCACATTTCCAACATTTGTCATTTGCATTGAGAAACATTTTTGAAATTCGTGCAGGAGCAAGTACCATCTATACAACATTTTGTACATATTTTCTTTAAATGCCGTTGCTAACTTTAATTTTATATTTTTCTTCCAGATTTGTTCCCACTCCTCTAATTCTATAGTGCGACCAATATTTCTCCCCCAGGCAATCATTACATCATTTATTGTTCCCCCTTCCATCCCATGAAACAAAAGGAGATTATAGGTCTTAGATAAAAATTTAGCATCACTTCCCCATAAAATCTTGTCTAATTCTTGTGGGATTATATTGATTCCAAATTCCTGTTTATCCCTATTAAACCTTGAGCTCATTTGAGAATACGACCACCAATCCAACTCTATACCCCCAGAATGTAACTCCTCCCTGGATTTAAGATTGCCTTTCAGATCTATGAGATCTTTATACCTATAATTTCTGTCTGGATTGTGTAACGTCGAATAAGCTACAGCTTCCAAAGGAGTAAACCAGCCAGGTATCTTTGTATAGATCCACCCTCTCACCATACGCCAATCAATACATCCCTAATATAATGATTAGAGAAAACTTTATATTGATTATCCTTCCTTGGCCAGAGATAGGATGCCATCCCTGTGTTAAATTATATCCTTCAATAGTTAACACCCTCCTTCTAGATAACACAACCCAGTCCCTAATCCAAGCCAACGCAGAGGCATGGTAATACAGCTCCCAATGTGGGAGCCCCAGTCCTCCCCTTGTTTTGTGCTCCTGCAGCGTTCTCCTTTTAATACGCAGCTTTCAATTATTCCATATGAATTTACCAACTATCTGTTCTAGTTTTTTAAAAAATTTCTTACCTAGTTTTGCAGGAACAGTTTGGAATAGGTATAACCACTTTGGCAAAATATGAGTCTTAATCACTGCGATTCATCCTAGGATTGAGAGTTGAATGTTTTTCCAGCTGTCTAATTTCTTCTCCATCTCGGTCATCAATTTTTGATAATTTAATTCCTTTATAGATGGACACCTTGAAGATAGCCAAATACCTAAATATTTAACTTTTTTAACTATTTGGATCCCCATCACCTCTTGTAATTTTACCTTGGATTCAGTTCCGATATTCTTTACCAAAACCTTAGTTTTATCTCGATTAATCTTTAAACCTGCTACTTCTCCAAAGGCACTAATTTCCTCCAATAATTTAGGGCCTGATTCCAATGGGTCTTCCAAAATAAAAACTATGTCATCAGCGAAAGCTTGAAGCTTATATTGCTGATCATTTATTTTATAATCCTTTAATATTATTATTTTGCCTAATTATAATCAATAGTGGTTCTAAAGTCAGAATAAACAGCAGAGGTGAAAGGGGGCATCCCTGTCTTGTACCTTTTTGTATATCAATTTTCCCAGTCATTTCACCATTGAATAATACTCGGGCAGATTGCGTAGTGTAAATTGTTTGTATAGCTCTTACAAAATTTGGTCCAAATCCCATTTTAATCATCTAACATATTAAAAATTCCCAACTAACCATGTCGAATGCTTTCTGAGCATCAAGAAACATCATTGCCATCTGTTTACTAGGGTGCATCTCATAGTATTCCAACGTATTCATCACTATTCTCAAATTATCTCTTATTTGCCGATTTGGAAGAAACCCATTCTGATCTGAATGTATAAATTCTCTTAAGAATACTTTAAGCCTGCCTGCCAGAATTGAGGAAAAAATTTTATAATCTGCATTCAATAGCGAAATGGGTCTATAATTTTTAACCAAGATACGATCTGAATCTTCCTTTGGGATCAAAGATATATAAGCCTCTGTCCATGACTGGGATATTTTCCCTTCACTCAAAACCTCATTAAATAAATCTTTTAAATGGCCATTAAGCGTTCCCAACATCTCTTTATATAATTCCGCCGGGAGTCCATCCATTCCCGGGGTTTTCCCATTCAATTGTTTCTTAATTGCCTCCTTTATTTCCCCTTCTGAGATCTCTGAATTCAAAATTTGTTTTACATTCTCAGGAACCTCCTGTAAGTCCACCCTTTCTAAGTAACTTCCAATCCTTTCTTCTAAAATTGGGTCTTTCTTATACAATGCAGTAAAGAATTCCTGAATCACCTTTTTCTTTTGTTCATTTGATCCCACCATATTTCCCATCCCATCCTGTAACCATTCTATTTTTCTCACAATTGCTCGCTTCCTAAGCCTATAGGACAACCATTTTCCAGGCTTGTTGGCATGTTCAAAAAAAAAATTGTTTATTCCTTTGAATTTTCTCTGCTAATTCATGTTGATCCAGGAGGGAAATCTCGTGTCACATAATATCTTTTCTCTCCCTCACTATTACTGAGGATGGGTCTTTCTGAAGAGCCTCCTCGGCCTCTGTCAACATTCCCATCAACTCCAATCTCTTAACCCTCTCTTTCTTCCACTTATGTGCCGAATACTTAATTGCTATCCCTCGAATCACTGCTTTCGCAGTGCCTCATATAATTTGAATTGGTGTATCTTCCCTTCTATTCTCCTCAAAAAAGTATCCCATTTCCTGGTTCAACAAGTTTTTGAATTGTTCTTCTTTTAAAAGAGCTGCTCTCATTGTCCATCTATACCTCTTCTTTTCTCCTTTCCAAACCAAAACTAACGGGCTGTGATCTGCCCAGTCATTAGTCGTAATCCCTATTTCCCTAACCATCTCTTTCAATTCATGGGATGCCCATATCATATCAATTCGGGTCTATATTTGATGCCTGGGGGAGAAATAAGTATGCCTCTCTTCCCTGTGAAAATCTCGCCATATATCACATATACCTAACTCCTCCCTCACTTAATCCCACACCTTAGGCAATGTTCTTTTTACCCCTTTAAGTAAACATTGCCCTGGGGTATAGTCTTTATCAACATCTACTATTGCATTGAAGTCTCCTACAATGCATATATGCTCGTATTCTAACCCTGCTATTACTTTATATAAACCTTGAAAAAAGGCACACTGATTATAATTTGGTGCATACACATTCACCAATAAGATCTTCTTCTGAGCCAATCAAAGTTCTACCATCACTACTCTACCTTCTGTATCTGAATACACCCAGTGGACCTCAATATTTTGCTGGACATAAATTACTACTCCCCTTTTCTTTTGTTCTGCCAGGGACACAAAAACTTCCCCCAATTTTGGACACGCTAGTACATTCTGTTGACTTTTAATGATATGGACTTCCTGGATACAAATTATATCATATTTTAATTTACAAAGTTTGGACCAAGTTTTTTTTCCTCTTAATAGGAGCATTAAGACCGTTAATATTGACAGAAAAAGGAGAACCTCTTCCTGAATGTCACTGCTTCACTGTATTCTTTATTTTTTTCACTAACCGTGTCTCCATTTGAGGGCCCAAGCCTCCCAATTCTCCAGCATCTTCCTTATCTATAGTCTTCTTTTCTTTGAATCCTCCACTTCTACCCTTGAAATCCAATTGGACTTCTTCCTGGCTTTTGCCTTCTAACTCCTCCTCATTCTCCTGATTGAACTGAGGTTCAAAAAAAACATGGGCATCCTGTAAGTTATCAATATGATATCTCTTGTCCCTCCATATAAAAGCCAATCCTTCTGGAATCAGCCATTGGTAGCGAATGTCAAATTTCCTAAACGGACTTGTTAGGAAATCATATTTTTTCCTCTGATTTCTTACTATTCTTGGTAGCTGCTTAAGAATTCCTTTAAAGAATATAGTCTTCTCTCTTGCTTTCCTTAGGACCTGCTCCCGCACTGATGTTTTATTCAGTTGGACATGTATCTCTCTCGGGAGTTTGTTTTGACTGCATAACTAGTGTAAACCCGAAATATGTCATCTATATCCCTCAACATCTTTTATGGGTTCACCTCAAGCACTCCAGCCAAAATCTCTCTCACAATAGTTTCCAACTGCTCCTCTCGCTCCTCTTCAATGTTTTGTAAATGTAGGGGACTTCCGGGTGGCAAGACGCCGCCGAAGATAGCTGTTTTCGGGCTGTCCGCTCCGCGGCTTTGTAGAACCGCCAAAACCAGCGCCGATCAGCTGTTTCGGCAGTTCAGAAACCCCCTCCTCAGGAGAAAATGAGGGGTGAGTACCCAGGTAGGGGTAGAGCTCTCCGGGGCCGCCAGAGCTCAAAGTTCTGGTGGCTGAAGGATCGAGCCCCCCCGAAGCCTGGGCTGCGCAGCGTTTCTGCTCCGTGCTTTTAGGAGCAGAACAAGGTGTTCGCAACCATCCCTGCTAACAGGAAAGGATTGTGAAAAACGAGGAAGCAGGCAGAGCGATACAGGAGATTAAGGTGAAAGTGGACTTTTGATCTTTGGCTTAATTGACTTTGTAGACTTTGAAAGTGAAAGTGCGCAGTAAATAACAGTGGGGGGAAATGGTGGCTAAATCTTCCAAACTTACTAGAAGTGCGGGGGCTTCCCCGCTGCAGCAGTCTTCGTTGCAAGCTTTAGTGCCCCCTGCACCTTCACCTTCACCTGCTCTGACAGTTAAAGTTTTGCAAGATGCTTTGGAAAAGCATTCACAGCAAATAGCTGAGATTATAGATGAAAAGCTGGATGAGAAGTTAACAGAAAAACTAGTTGAAGTTATGGATGAAAAGCTGGAGGAGAAGTTAACAGAAATAAGGGCGGACATCTTGCTTGCATTTCAAGGCATGGCAATATGCTTCGAACGCTTGGATGAAAGAGTGGAAGATCTCAGCCAAAATAATATTAAATTAGATGCAAAGATGTTAGAGACTGAGAATGTGGTGGATAAAATTGATAGTGATTTGATATTGGTGCAGTACCATGAGATGGAGTTTGCTATTAGAATAAGAGGCCTGAAAGAGAATCCTAAAGAAGATCTAAAGGAAATAGTCTCTGAGGCTCTGGAAGAGGTGCTGGGACGGCCAGCAGATGGAATTGCGGGAGACATAGATAAAATCTTTCGTGTCAATTTGTGGATTACAAGACAAAGGAAATTACCTAGAGATGTGGTTGTTTATTTTACAAAGAGAGCAATTAGGAATGAAGTTATTCAAGCTTCTTACAATACTAAGCTTGTAATTGCAGAGCAAGAAGTTCTGGTTTTAAAAGAGATCCCTCCAAAAATTTTAAGGAGAAGAAAGGAGTTTGCTTTTCTAGCACAAGAACTCAAGCGACATGATATCAAGTTTAGATGGGAGATACCAGTGGGTATGGTGGTGATGCATGAAGGCACGAGACATCGTCTTGTTACAGTGATGCAAGCACGTGATTTTTATAGTAATGTTTTAAAAGCAACCCCATACCACTTTTGGAATCTACAAAGAAGAATGGTGAGGGAAAGCCTCAAGGTGCTGAAGGAACAACGCAGACAGATGAGAAAGCTACAGGAGTGGATCAAATTTCAGCATTATCGAAAGAAGCAAGAGACCAGAGGATTACGTGTGCTGCTTTGAGAAGAATGAGACATGAGCAAGAACAGGACCAGCAGAAAGTTATGGAACCTCCAAAGCGTACCTATAGTGAAGCTGTGGGAGGGGCGCAGCCTAAGAATGTTAAGGGGATCCTGGAAGACACGCTCCAAAAGCTTCGGGTTGCTAAAGATGGCGACTAAGCTTCTAACTTGGAATGTCAATGGTTTAAATTCACCACAGAAGAGAAAGAAAATTTTTCAATATTTAAAACAATTTAAGACTGATGTTATTTGCTTACAAGAAACACATATTAGAGTTATGGACCAAAAGTATTTATTAAATTCAAGATTGGGCACACAATGTATTGCTTCTGCAATGAATAAGAAAAATAGAGTGGTTATTTATGTCAAGAACACAATTACAGCGGAATTAATTGAAGCAGATAAACAAGGAAGATATGTTATAGTAGATTTGTTAATAGAAGGCAAAAAAACGCTTTTGGTTGGGATATACGCTCCTAATCAACAACAAGCTGACTTTTATAGTTTATTACACAGCAAGATTACTCAATTAGATTATAAATCTTTTATTTTTATGGGAGACTGGAATGGTGTTTTGAATGTACAAATGGATAAGAGTAGCTCTTTTAGAAGTACTCCAAGTCATGATAAATTGCCTAAGTCCTTTTTTGAGATGATGGATGATTTGGAGCTGCGAGATATTTGGAGAGAAAGAAATCTACAAGAAAAGGATTATACCTTTTTTTCTGATAGACATCAATCCTTTTCTAGGATTGATTTTATATTAATCATTAATGATTTTTTTCTAGGATTAAGAAGATAAAGATTTGTCCAAGAACTATGTCTGATCATAGTCCAGTCTGGTTAGAGATTGATAAGGACAACAGAGATAGGCGTTCCTGGCGTTTAAATGAGAACTTGTTTAGAAATCAGGAAAATGTGGAAGAATGTAAAAAACAGATGAAGGTTTTTTTTGAAATTAATATGTATAAGGGTACTTCTATGGAAATGGTTTGGGATGCTAATAAGGCGTAAATGAGAGGCGTGTTAATATATTTGAATAATAAATATAGACGTAATTTGGAATTTAGGAGGAAAGAATTAGAGAATAAGATTAGGGAAAAAGAAAAGGCCTTAATTTTGAATCCATCGGATGTGAAGATTAAAGAGGTTATTAATTTATTAAGGGGACAATTTGATAAGTTGATGGCTGATCAGGTGGCAACTAATTTACGGTTTGCTAGACATAATACTTTTTGTAATGCCAATAAACCAGGTAGATGGTTAGCTTATATGCTAAGGGAGAAGCCTTTGTCTAATATAGACAAAATAGAATATAAGGGCAAGGTTGTGTATCAACAGAATCTTATTAAGGAAACCTTTGTTGATTTTTATTCTAAATTATATGTTAGAGATAAGATTAATGAAGGAGACATTGATGCTTATTTGAGGAACGTCAGTATTCCGGTTCTTACGCAAGAACAAAAGGAAGACATGACTCAACTGATAACTGAGGAAGAAATTCTTTTAGCAATGAAACAATTCAAAGTGGGTAAAGCGCCAGGTACGGATGGTTTGACTGCTGTGTACTATAAAAATTTACAGTCTGAGATGATAAAGCCATTAAGGGAATTGTTTCAGACAATTCAAAGGGGAGGAGGAGTGCCTCCGTCTTGGAAAACTGCTTTTATTTCTTTGATTCTGAAGGAAGATCAGGATGTCACTCAAGCAAGAAACAGTAGACCAATATCACTTTTGAATACGGACTACAAGATATTTGCTAAGGTCTTAGCTAACAGACTGATGAGGGTACTGCAACATGGTGATCAAACTGGGTTTATAAGTGGTAGACAAATGAAAAATAATGTGAGGCATATAGTTGACTTGTTGGAATTTTTGGAAAGAAACAACCAGATCCCTGCAGCAGTGATTTTTCTAGATGCTGAAAAAGCTTTTGATCAACTGGATTGGCAATTTTTGATGAAAGTATTAGATAAAATGAATTTTGGGAATAAATTTTTACAACCAATTAGGGCATTATATCGAAAGCAAACAGCCCAAATAATAGTGAATAATAGTCTGACCGAAGTGTGCAATATTGAAAAGGGTACGAGGCAGGGGTGCCCGCTATCACCTTTATTATTTGTTCTAACATTGGAGATATTATTGATTAAAATACGGAATTCGGAAACAATTAAGGGAATTCAAATAAGAGATCAAGATTATAGATTGAGGACGTTTGCGGACGATCTGGTTATTACGATGACACAGCCAGAAAATTCTGTTATGGAATTGATGGAGTTAATATTGCAGTATGGGAAAGTTTCTGGATTTAAGGTTAATATACAAAAAACTAAAATGTTATCTAAAAATATGACAGTATTACAAAAGGTAGCTTTAGAAAGGTTAACTGGATTTGAAATTGTTGAAAGGGTTAAATATTTGGGGGTATACTTGACACCCTCAAACGTAAAATTATACAAAAACAACTATGAAAACTTATGGAACAAAGTGCAAAATGAATTGGATAGTTGGAAAAAATTACAATTGTCATTATTGGGAAGAATTGCAGCAGTGAAAATGAATGTTTTGCCAAAATTTCTATTTTTGTTCCAAATGATACCCATTCTTAAAAAGGATTCAAACTTGGAGGAATGGCAGAAGGGTATTAATAAATTTGTTTGGGCAGGGAAAAGGCCACGGGTTAAATTCAAAATTATGCAGGACACGCGTGAAAGAGGTGGTCTAAAAATGCCCAATCTTAAATTATATTATGAAGCTGCTGCATTATCAGCGATAAGTGATTGGATTAACTTAACACAAGGGAGATTATTAAATCTTGAAGGTCATGATTTGGTATTTGGTTGGCATGCATATTTATTGTATGACAAGAAGGTAGATAATGTGTTTAAGATGCATATTTTAAGACATGCTTTGTTGCGAGTTTGGAAAAAGCATAGACATAAGTTAAACTACAAGATACCTTTGTGGGCAATACCGAAACACGCAATAGAGAACATAAATGTTGGATTCAAAGATGATGTGACTACATATAAGGAAATCTTGAGTTTGGAGAGAAATGTATGCTGTTTGAAGCCATATAATTTTTTACGAGGAAAAAAGATTGTTCAAACTTGGTTTTAGTATGGGCAACTACAAGCCAGGTGGAAAGAAGATCAGAAAATTGTTTTTTTAATGGATGATGAAAACTTGGTAAAGCAAATTAGAAATCAGGGCCCAGCACATATCAAACGGATATATCTTGCATTGATAGAAATTGATTCAGAAACAGAAATTGTTAAAGACTGTATGATAAAATGGGCACAGAATATTCAGGAAGTTATTACAATGGACACTTGGGAAAAGATCTGGGTGAGAAATGTAAAATTTACACAAGCTCAAAATCTAAGAGAGAACTTTTATAAA
>JAKJMR010017462.1:20500-40201 GCA_024449315.1 Daboia siamensis | reverse complement strand
ATGCATGCCAACCAAATAGCAAATCATGACCTTCAAGATTTAATAATATCCCTTGTGTTAAATTAATCCAATCACTTATCCCTGATAATGCAGCAGCTTCATAATATAATTTAAGATTGGGCATTTTTAGACCACCTCTTTCACGCGTATCCTGCATAATTTTAAATTTAACCCGTGGCCTTTTCCCTGCCCAAACAAATTTATTAATACCCTTCTGCCATTCCTCCAAGTTTGAATCCTTTTTAAGAATGGGTATCATTTGAAACAAAAATAGAAATTTTGGCAGAACATTCATTTTCACTGCTGCAATTCTTCCCAATAATGACAATTGTAATTTTTTCCAACTATCCAATTCTTTTTGCACTTTGTTCCATAGCTTTTCATAGTTATTTTTGTATAATTTTACATTTGAGGGGGTCAAGTATACCCCCAAGTATTTAACCCTTTCAACAATTTCAAATCCACTTAACCTTTCTAAAGCTACCTTTTGTGATACTGTCATATTTTTAGATAACATTTTAGTTTTTTGTATATTAACCTTAAATCCAGAAACTTTCCCATATTGCATTATTAACTCCATCAATTCCATAGCAGAATTTTCTGGCTGTGTCACCGTAATAACCAGATCGTCCACAAACGCCCTCAATCTATAATCCTGATCTCTTATTTGAATTCCCTTAATTGTTTCCGAATTCCGTATTTTAATCAATAATATCTCCAATGTTAAAACAAATAATAAAGGTGATAACGGGCACCCCTGCCTCGTACCCTTTTCAATATTACACATTTCAGTCAAACTATTATTCACAATTATTCGAGCTGTTTGCTTTTGATATAATGCCCTAATTGGTTGTAAAAATTCATCCCCAAAATTCATTTTATCTAATACTTTGATCAAAAATTTCCAATCCAATTGATCAAAGGCTTTTTCAGCATCCAAAAAGATCAATACTGCAGAGATCTGGTTATTCCTTTCCAGAAATTCCAACAAATCAACTATATACCTCACATTATTTTTCATTTTTCTACCACTTATAAACCCAGTTTGATCATCATGAATTACCTGTTGCAATACCCTCATCAGTCTATTAGCTAAAACCTTAGCAAATATCTTGTAATCCGTATTCAAAAGTGATATTGGCCTATAATTTCTTGCTTGAGTAAGATCCTGGTCTTCCTTCGGAATCAAAGAAATAAAAGCAGTTTTCCAAGACGGAGGCACTCCTCCCCCCTTTTGAATTGTCTGAAACAATTCCTTTAATGGCTTTATCATTTCAAACTGTAAATTTTTATAATACACAGCAGTCAAACCATCCGTACCTGGCGCTTTACCCACTTTTAACTGTTTAATTGCCAAAAATATTTCTTCCTCAGTTATTAGTTGATTCATCTCTTCTTTTTGTTCTTGCGTAAGAACCGGGATACTAACATCCCTCAAATATACATCAATGTCTATTTCATTAATCTTATCTCTAGCATATAATTTAGAATAAAAATCAAGAAAAGTTTCCTTAATAAGATTCTGCTGATACACAACCTTTCCCTTATATTCTATTTTATCTATATTAGAAGCCCTTTGCTTCTTCCTTAACATATAGGCTAACCATCTACCTGGTTAATTGGCATTACAAAAAGTATTATGCCTAGCAAACCGTAGATTAGTTGCCACCTGATCAGCCATTAAGTTGTCAAATTGTCTTCTTAATAAATTAATAACCTCTTTAATCTTCACATCCGATGGATTCAAAATTAACGCCTTTTCTTTTTCCCTAATCTCTTACTCTAATTCCTTCCTCCTAAATTCCAAATTACGTCTATATTTATTATTTAAATATATCAACACACCTCTCATATACGCCTTACTAGCATCCCATACCATTTCCATAGAGTTACCCTTATGCATATTAGTTTCAAAAAAAACCTTCATCTGTTTTTTACATTCTTCCACATTTTCCTGATTTCTAAATAGGTTCTCATTTAAACGCCAGGAACGCCTGTCTCTAATGTCTTTTTCAATCTCTAACCAAAGTGGACTATGATCAGACATAGTTCTTGAACAAATCTTTATCTTCTTAGTCCTAGAAAAAAGATCATTAGTCACTAATATAAAATCAATCCTAGAAAAAGATTGATGTCTATCAGAAAAAAAAGTATAGTCCTTTTCTTGTAAATTCCTCTCCCTCCAAACATCTCGCAGTTCCATATCATCCATCATCTCAAAAAAAGACTTAGGCAATTTAGCATGACTTGGAGTACTTCTAAAAGATCCACTCTTATCCATTTCTACATTCAAAACACCATTCCAGTCTCCCATAAAAATAAAAGATTTATAATCCAATTGAGTAATCTTGCTGTGTAATAAACTATAAAAGTCAGCTTGTTGTTGATTAGGAGCATATAATCCAACCAAAAGCGTTTTTTTGCCTTCTATTAACAAATCTACTATAACATATCTTCCTTGTTGATCTGCTTCAATTAACTCGGCTGTAGTTGTGTTCTTGACATAAATAACCACTCCATTTTTCTTATTTGTTGCAGAGGCAATAAATTGTGTGCCTAATCTTGAATTTAATAAGTACTTTTGGTCCATAACTCTAATATGTGTTTCTTGTAAGCAAATAACATCAGTCTTAAATTGTTTTAAATATTGAAAGATTTTCTTTCTCTTCTGTGGTGAGTTTAATCCATTGACATTCCAAGTTAAAAACTTAGTCGCCATCTTTGGCGACCCGAAGCTTTTGGAGCGCGTCTTCCAGGATCCCCTTCACATTTTTAGGCCGCGCCCCTCCCACAACTTCGCTATAGGTACGCTTTGGAGGTTCCACAACATTCTGCTGATCCTGTTCTTGCTCACGTCTCATTCGTCTCGAAGCAGCACGCGTAATCCTCTGGTCTCTTGCTTCTTCCGATACTGCTGAAATTTGATCCACTCCTGCTGCTTTCTCATCTGTCTGTGTTATTCCTTCAGCACCTTGAGGCTTTCCCTCTCCATTCTTCTTTGTTGATTCCAAAAGTGGTATGGGGATTGCTTTTAAGACATTACTATAAAAATCACGTGCCTGCATCACTGTAACAAAATGGTGTCTCGTGCCTTCATACATTACCACCATACCCACTGGGATCTCCCATCTAAACTTGATATCACGTCGCTTAAGCTCCTGTGCCAAAAATGCAAATTCCTTTCTTCTCCTTAAAATTTTTGGAGGGATCTCTTTTAAAACCAGAACTTCTTGCTCTGCAATTACAAGCTTAGTATTGTAAGAAACTTGAATAACTTCATTCCTGATTGCTCTCTTTGTAAAATAAACAACCACATCTCTAGGTAGTTTCCTTTGTCTTGCAATCCAGGAATTGACACGGAAGATTTTATCTATATCTTCTGCAATTCCATCAGCTGGCCGTCCCAACACCTCTTCCAAAGCCACAGAAACTATTTTCTTCAAATCTTCTTTAGGATTCTCTTTGAGACCTCTGATTCTCACAGCAAACTCCATTTCATTGTACTGCACCAATGTCAGATCATTATCAATTTTATCCACCACGTTCTCAGTCTCTGATATCTTTGCATCTAATTTAATATTATTTTGGCTGAGGTCTTCCACTCTTTCGTCCAGGCGTTCAATACATATCGCCATGCCTTGAAATGCAAGCAAGATGTCCTCCCGTATTTCTGTAAACTTCTCCAGCTTTTCATCCATGATTTCAGCTAATTTTTCTGTCAGCTTCTCATCCAACTTTTCATCTATCATCTCAGCTAATTGCTGTGAATGCTTTTCCAAAGCATCTTGCAAAACTTTAATGGTTAGAACAGGCGAAGGTGAAGGTGCAGGAGGTGCTAAGGCTTGCAATGAAGATTGCTGCAGGGGGGAAGCCCCCGCACTTCTAATAAGTTTGGAAGATTTAGCCGCCATTTTCCCCACTGTTGCAACTACGCACTTTCACTTTCAGGGTCTTCAATGTGGATTGAGCCAAAGATCAAAAGTCCACTTACTCCTTATTCTCCTGCATCGCTCTGCCTGCTTTCTTGTCTTCCAAAGTCCTTTCCTGTAGGCAGGGATTGTTGCGTTCGCCTTGTTCTGCTCCTAAAAGCACGGAGCAGAAACGCTGCGCAGCCCGGAGGAATCCAGGCTTCGGGGGGGCTCGATCCTTCAGCCGCCAGAACTTTAAGCTCTGGCGGCCCTGGAGAGCTCTACCCCTACCTGGATACTCACCCCCTCCTCTTCTCCCAAGGAGGGGGCTTCCGAACCACCAAAACAACTGATCAGCGCTGTTTTCGGCGGTTCTACAAAGCCGCGGAGCGGACAGCCCGAAAACATCTGTCTTCGGCGGCACCTTGCCACCCGGAAGTGGATTGACAATTCTTGATGAAAGTATTAGATAAAATGAATTTTGGGGATAAATTTTTACAGCCAATTAGGGCATTATATCAAAAGCAAACAGCCCGAATAATAGTGAATAATAGTCTGACCGAAGTATGCAATATTGAAAAGGGCACAAGGCAGGGGTGCCCGTTATCACCTTTATTATTTGTTTTAACACTGGAGATATTATTGATTAAAATACGGAATTTGGAAAAAATTAAGGGAATTCAAATAAGAGATCTGGATTATAGATTGAGGGCGTTTGCAGACAACCTGGTTGTTATGGTGACACAGCCAGAAAATTCTGTTGTGGAATTGATGGAGTTAATAATGCAATACGGGAAAGTTTCGGGATTTAAGGTCAATATACAAAAAACTAAAATGTTGTCTAAAAACATGACAGTATTACAAAAGGCTGTTTTAGAAAAGTTAACTGGATTTGAAATTGTTGAAAGGGTTAAATATTTGGGGGTATATCTGACACCCTCAAATGTAAAGTTATATAAAAATAGTTATGAAAAGCTATGGGATGAAGTTCAAAAAGAATTGGACAGTTGGAAAAAATTACAATTGTCATTACTAGGAAGAATTGCAGCAGTGAAAATGAATGTTTTGCCAAAATTTTTATTTTTGTTTCAAATGATACCCATTCTTAAAAAGGATTCAAACTTGGAGGAATGGCAAAAGGGTATTAATAAATTTTTCTGGGCAGGGAAAAAGCCACAGGTTAAATTCAAGATTATGCAGGATATGTGTGAAAGAGGTGGTCTTAAAATGCCCAGTTTTAAATTATATTATGAAGTTGCTGCATTATCAGTGATAAGCGATTGGATTAACTTAACACAAGGGAGATTATTATCTTGAAGGTCATGATTTGTTATTTGGTTGGCATGCATACTTATTGTATGGTAAGAAGGTAGATAATGTGTTTAAGGTGCATATTTTAAGACATGCTTTGTTGCGAGTTTGGAAAAAGGATAGACATAAGTTAAATTATAAGATACCTTTATGGGCAATACCGAAACACGCAATAGAGAACATAAATGTTGGGTTCACACATGATGTGACTACATATAAGGAAATCTTAAGTTTGGAAAGGAATGTATGGTGTTTGAAGCCGTATAACTTTTTACGAGGAGAAAAGATTGTTCAAACCTGGTTTCAGTATGGGCAACTACAGGCCAGGTGGAAAGAAGATCAGAAAATTGGTTTTTCAATGAATGATGAAAATCTGGTAAAGCAAATTAGAAATCAGGGTCCAGCACATATCAAATGGGTATATCTTGCATTGATAGAAATTGATTCAGAAACAGAAATTGTTAAAGATTGTATGATAAAGTGGGCGCAGAATATTCAGGAAGTTATTACAATGGATATTTGGGAAAAGATTTGGGTGAGAAACGTAAAATTTACACAAGCTCAAAATTTAAGAGAGAACTTTTATAAAATGTTTTATAGGTGGCCTTTAGATCCCAAAAAGTTAGCAAGTATGTATCCGAATTATCAGCCTAAATGTTGGAGATGTGGTGGCGAAGACGCAACATACTTTCACATATGGTGGACCTGTATAAAGATTAAAGCATTTTGGATTATTTAAGAAAAGGATAAAGTTTTGTCCGCAATTGTTTTTACTGGGCATTATTACTGATACTACTGTTGTGGACATTAAGCTGATGTTGAACTTAATTACGGCAGCAAGACTTTTAATAGGGCAATACTGGAAGAAAGAAGAACTGCCGACTATAGAGGAATGGACTTTAAAAGTTTCTAACCTGGCGGAAATGGCAAAATTTCAGCGTATCTGAAAGATCATTCGCAACAACGATATATTGTGGAGTGGAAAAAATGGATTGATTACATCCAGAATAAATATGGGACTAAAAAGTTTCATTTAGCATTTGAATAAGTATTGATGGAACATTTATACTGCTTGTAGTCATTTTATAAGAGGTAAAGTGCGATAGATCTAATAGTTTATTGTTGTTAGCATATGGTAGTTTATGATTGTTTTTTACTTTTATACCTTGTATTTAGCTCTGGGAAGTCGGGGAGGGGGGAAGGGGAGGGTGGGAGGGTGGGGTGGGGTTGGGAAGGGAGGGAGGGGGTGGGGAGGGGTTGTTTTGTTAAAGATAAAATGTATTGAAAAACTTTTCAATAAAATTTTTTTTTTGTAAATGTAGGAAGAAGACAATTTATCTAATTCAAGGGCAATTATTTCATCCTCCAGGCGTTTGTTAGCTATCACCAGCCGGTGTTCCATACTTTCCACTTTTACATCTGTCTTATCCATTCTTGTTTCCACCACCTGGATCCGTTACTCTTGACTCACTACCATTGTCTGCATTTCCTGGAGCTTCGTATGTATACTCCTTATTTCTCCCTTTAAACCTTCAATCAGCCTTCATTTCCTGCTTTAACTCTTCAAATCCTATAGCTGTAGTTACCTGATTTTTCAACATTAAGTCTTGAAGTGACTTGAACATATCCTGAACTCCCTGTATAGATAAAGCATCTTTATTCCCTGTCACTGTCTCATCCGGAAATTTGCGAGCTGTCAGGGGTGTAATTGATGGGGATTGTGTGGGTACAGGCACTATGGTCTTCTTCTTGGCAAAAGTTGTTATGGTCGCCATTTTCATTATTCTTTGGTGCTCTTCCAAAATAGCCTAAAGGTAAAGGTTCCCCCGCACATGCGTGCTAGTCGTTTCTGACTCTAGGGGCCGGTGCTCATCTCCGTTTCAAAGCCGAAGAGCCAGCGCTTGTCCGAGGACATCTCCGTGGTCTTGTGGCCGGCATGACTAGACGCCAAAGGCGCACGGAATGCTGTTACCTTCCCACCGTAGTGGTCCCTATTTTTCTACTTGCATTTTTACGTGCTTTCGAACTGCTAGGTTGACAGAAGCTGGGACGAGTAACAGGCGCTCACTCTGTTACGCGGCACTCGGGATTCAACCGGCCAAACTGTCGACCTTCAGATCAACAAGCTCAGCGTCCTAACCCACTGAGCCACCGCGTCCCTTTAAATAGCCTACACTTACCCAATCTCCAAGACTCCTCCCCAAGCACCTCGTACTCTCAATATTATCCTAATCACCCAATTTCTTTTTAAACCCCTAATATTTAACCAATATTCACTTATAAATATTCCTGTAAACAGTTATATCAAAACTTATCAAATTATGCCAATTAATCATTTAATTATCCATACACACAATTCAATACTAAATCTCAACCATAATACCAATCAAAAACTAATTGATTAATATATTAGTAAATTACTGTAATTATTTTTAATCACTTAATTTATAAATTTATGGAAGAATTATTTCCTTTATAAAAATAAATAATCAAATTAAGTTTATTAAAGTAGGGGTTAAATATGTTGTTATTATATAAGATATAAAAAGAAAAAATATAGAGAATATAGTAAATAGGCCCTATCAATGGCAAAAAAGAAAAGGAATAAGTAATAATATGGATAAGCCAATATTCAAAAAAAAAAGAAAAAAAGGGGAAGATGTAACCCAGTTCAGTATATTTAAATTCCTTATTCTTCAAGCAGGCGTGGCAGTCCAATTCAGTTCAGTTTAGTTTTTCTTCTCTTCTCTGCTGACAAATATTACGATGTTACAATCCAACTAAATAAATCTCCAAGAAAGGAGCAGAAAGAAAAATCCGATGCCAGATCAAATAGAAAAGGGGTCTCCAGGCTGTTATGCATTAACGAATTAACAAATCACCATCCAGATCGCAGATATTTCAAAAGGAGAAAAAAGGAGAAAAAATAAAAACACTTATCAAAATTTAAAGAAAGAGTCTGTCCACCGAATAAAACACCAAGGAAGTAACTGGAATCCTCAAATCAGCCTGTGAGTCTCTAAGGCCGCTATTGTTAAAAGCCTCTATTGTTGTCTTCCGCTATAATCAATTAAGGCTGGATAATACTTCACGCTGCTCACCTCTCAAACAATCATCAAACGAAAGGGGGGATTCTCATTCTCTTTTAATATTCACTCTTAACTCGGCCTGGGATGTCAGTAGCTTCCTTCTAAATTGCTGAGTCACAGCTCCAGGGCAGCCATTCTTCAGGTGCCTTCTCTCAATACCGGCACCATGGGAGGATTTCTCACTGCTAAGCAGAGATTTTGCAAGTTCCCTGCAATTGCCGAGTGTCCTCTCTTCTTCGCCTGCTTATCCCCAGCTGACAATGGCTATGTAGAGCCGCACAGTATCGGGAAAACAAACTGCGATCCGAAGAGATATTCCAGGACCCGCTTGCCTGCTGTGACCTCAGCCCCGGAAGTTGGTCATCATTTTTGACACCTTGCTAGGTGACTGGTAGTAGTCAGATGTTGCCATATCCTAAAAGTGGTACAATGGGTGAAAAGGTTGAAAAGCCCTGCCTTAGACACAGTAGCTTTCTTCTTATCCTTCCCTATCATCCCTGCATCTAATTTAATGACCCAAATTCTTTAGAACAGGAAAGTCTGCTCCTCTGCAAAGATAGAAAGAGGAAGATCTTGGTTACATCTTATGGCAGTTTTTTCCTTTGTTCTGTTGCTATATTTCGGTTGACTAGTAGTAACCCTTAGTTCTTAAATATACAATGTGGCATAAATAAAACATGAATTTTAGCAGTAGCTGAGCAATATATTATAATATAATTTTGTTCCGCAAAGGAAAAGCATAAAGAATAACTTCATAATTCACTCCAAGCACTTTCACTTAGGAGTTATAGTCCATTATATAATTAAAGGAAATACAATGAATAATATCATTAACATTCTTACATGTCCCTCTTTCTCATTTTAAAGGAAGCAGCAATTCCTATATTTAGAATAAAGTATACCTAAGCATATATGGGGAATGGTTTAACAACCCCCCTCCCCAAAACCCAGCATCCTTAAATAGCTGGATTTCTATGTGCTTCCTATTTTATGTAGGATATTTGCTTGCAATAGGAAGAAAGAGTCAAATACGACAAGAGGAAGAGGAAGACTGAGAGCAAGGTGATCAATGGAGTTGATGAGTTTCCCAAACAAGAGAAAGATGAAAAACTTAGATGACAAAAGGCAATATTGAAATAGTATATGGATACAGTGAAAGCAAAAATGCTTCACAAGAGAAAAAGATATGAAGAGGTGTAGTATATTGCACTGGTATAAATTAGATTTATCTGGATTTTTGTTTGTTTTGCATATCTCATGGTTTAATTATTTGTTTGCTTTTATGCACTTTATATAATGCTTCTTACTCCAAAGGGAAATGTATTATATGCGTATATCAGATATTCTAAATGTATAATTTTCATGGTTTAGACTCCCTCAAAAAAGGAAAAATAAAATCCAACAAACTAAATAAGAGTGTTATCTATAAAGAATTTAATTTCATTCCTATAAGTCAATCTTAAATCCTGATTTAGAGATAGGCTTGGATATGAATATTTTTGTTCAGGAAATATAAACTGTTGGAGGTTAGAAACAAGGGCAAAATCAGTCAAAGCAACTATGAGTCAATTTGCATATAAGGTTGATAAGATTTAATTTTGCTTGTGTAATCACACAATTAGATTAAGTCCTTCCTGTTCTAAAGGTAGTCCTCAATTTACAACCACAATTGAGACTGGAATTTCAATTGCTAAACCACACAGTCATTAAATCAGTCATCATGTGAACAAACCCAATTTTATTACAATTTTTACCACAGTTGTTAAGCAAATTGCATGGTAATTAAATGCAGGTGTTATCTGAACGCAGCTTTCCAACTGACTTTGCTTGTTGGAAATTAGCTGGAAGATTGCAAATCACAAAAATATAGAAACTTTGTAAATGCAAACCAGTTACTAAATGCTCAAGTTGTGAACAGTCATAATTTTGAGGGCTAGTTGCAAGTAACTTTTCCTGAGGCTGTTAACTTTGAACCATTGTTAAATCAATGGTTATAAACTGAGGACTACCTAAATTCTTAATGTTTGATGGTATTTCCTTCCTTCCTTCCTTCCTTCCTTCCTTCCTTCCTTCCTTCCTTCCTTCCTTCCTTCCTTCCTTCCTTCCTTCCTTTCTTCCTGGCAGAATATAAATTCTCACCTAAACTACGAACAAACTTAATTGGAATTCACTTGAAGGCAATGTAACCTACATTGATGTCAATGAAGCCTGTAATTGTAATACTTGCTTTCTATAGTCAAATGCTGCTGAAGATATACTGGAGGAAAAATCTTTAGAGAACTAGTTTCAGTGTTGAAACCAATTAACTAAATGAATTTACAGTAATTAACTTTTTTTTATAGTCACTCCATGACTAGACTAAGACATATACTGTATGCCTATGCTTTATTTATTTATTTTATTTTATTAGATTTATATATCGCCCTTTCCTGAAGGACTTTATAGGAAGGGCGGATTTACAATTCACATCAATCTCTAAGACAGGGCTTTTAAACTGGTGGTACGTGTACCACGAGTGGTACGCGAGCCCCTGGCTGGTGGTACGTGAGCCCAGCCTAGCTAATTATAGTGGGGGAGGGAACAAGTCAAAACAGAGCCACACAGACCTGGAGATCAGCTGGAGTTGCAGAGCTTGCCAGAATCCCCAGGATCTATGGCGACATGCTAATTGGAACTAAAAGAGAAAAGGAGGAGGGCAGACCAGCCTGTTTTCAGAGGAGCAGCGAGCAGAGCGGCGAGCGAGTAAGGGTGAGTGAGCAAGTGGTGTGTTTTGGGGGTAAGGGCTAGCAAGCAAATGGCTCCTGCCCAGCTTACTTGGGGAAAACATACTGTTTGCTAAGTGAAGCCCCAGGATCAGCACCGGGTAGCCCACTGATCCTGGGGCTTCATTTAGCAAGAAGCCTATTTTCTGCAAGGCTGTTGTTAAGTGAGCTGGGCAGGAGCCCGGAATCAGCGTTTTTGAGTGCAACTTCTGAGCACAGCTCAGCTGATCCCAGGCTCCTGCCCAGCTCACTTGCATGCGGAAAAGAGGCTGCTTGCTAAATGAGCTGGGCAGGAGCCCAGGATCAGCATTTCTGAGAGCGACTTCTGAGCGTGACTCAGCTGATCCCGGGCTCCTGCTCAGCTCACTTAGCAAGCAGCCTCTTTTCTGCAAGCAAGTGAGCTGGGCAGGAGCCCAGGCGACTCCAGTGCTTGTGGCTTTTCTGCATCGCAGACCTGAGGGCTACTTCATTCCCACTCAGCATCTCACAGGACCCAGGCTGCCTGCACTGGCGGGAAACATGGTGCTTCTTTTTCTGCAGCAGAGGAGCACAGGGGTTGTTTGGCAATGACTCTGCAAGATGCGCCTTTGCAGTGGGTTTATCCTTCTGTTAGATATCGGAGGTTTGAAAGGCAAGTTGCTCCTGGGGCATAAAAGTAGAAGGTCTAAATGGTGAGAGTGACGCAGCTCTCCAACTCTGCTTCAGGCTAAAACAGTCTCAAAGTTGGGACCAGAGCTCTCCAACTCTGCTTCAGGCTAAAACAGTCTCAAAGTTGGGTCCAGAGATTACTTTGCCCTAAGGAAGGGTGACTTGGTGGCGATGCAGGTTTGTCTCCCTTTGGAGGAGAAAGAAAAGCATCACTCTCTTCCTTCAGGTGGGTGCAAATGTAACTTAAGAACTGTAGCAATGCAGCCAGAAATGGGTATCTCTTGACAGCGCTGGAGAGAGCTATGGGAAGAACAATGAACACAGAGAAGATTGGGGAACCTGGCTCAAATGTTGGGCTCCAGTAGGGGAAAAATGACTGGGAGAAGTAGCCGGTTCATAATGTACGTGCCTGAAAACAGGAGGTGAACCAGCGACATCCCCACCCTGCCTGTGTGCGCGCACAGAGGCTGAGGTGCATGAGCTCTCCTCTACCTGATGTCAGTGGTTTTACTTTGCCCGGCTACTCTGTGTGGATGAGAATGTGCTGCTACCTGCCAAAACCAGGCTGGGATCTGGACGGCGTAGCACAGGACAATGGAAGGGAGAGAAGGAAGGGATAAAGAGAGAGAGAAGGAAAGGAAAGAAAGAAAGAAGGAAGGAAGGGACAATGGGAGAGAGGGAAGACAGCCATCCCAGTCCCACTCCCCTCCACCAGAGACCCACAGATTCCCCCCCCACAGGCACCCCGCAACCTGAGTGATGAGCTGGCCATTGATCACATGACCCTGGGACACAGAACGTCATAAGTATGAATCAGTTGCCAAACATCTGAATGTAAATCACATGACCCTGGGGATGCTGCAACAGTCATAAGTATGAAAAATGGTCAAAATTCACTTTTTTCAGTGCCATTGTAACTTCAAACAGTCACTAAGCAAATTGTTGTAAGTCGAGGACTACCTGTACTTTATCATTTTTCCCCCTTTTTTTTGGTCACGTTTTTGACACCTTGCTGAGCGACTGGTGGTACTCAGATATTGCCTTATCCTAAAAGTGGTCCAATGGGTGAAAAGTTGAAAAGCCCTGCTCTAAAAGACCACAGGTTTTGGCAGTAAATAAATAAATGTATCTACTGAAAACTGACTTTGTTAGATATTGCTGAAAAGAAACCCTTCCAAAACCTCATGAGTTCTAAGAGTTTATTTACAGTCAGTTTTATTGCGATGAATTATAACAGAACTATTTTGAAATAATGTTTCAAGCAGAGCTGATTTTTTTCTCTTGACTTTAAAACAAAGTATTTTTCCAGTTTTGTTCACACCATTAGTTACTACCAATCCTTGGCATTGTACCAGATTGCCAGTGTGCTCAGCCAAAAGAAGCCTTGACATTAGTAAATTTAGTAAATTAGTAAAAGTCTGAAGGGCCTTCACAATAAAATCTAATGAAGTTAGCAGATAATGTAAGCCCAAGCTGGGCTTTTACAGATGTTTATTTTTACTTGAGTGAAAGTTATTCTAGCTACTGATTTGTCCTTCCAGTGAAAGTTATGGTTCCAGAAAACTTGAGACTTGATCTATTGGAGAAGTACAATAGCACTGTTCACTTGGACACATAATCTACCTAGTAAGGGTAATTTCATTGGGTATCAGTTAAGGATATCTTCCCATCCACATGAATAAAGATGAAAAAGAGAAATAAAAGTGGAAATATCTTTATATTCCTAATAACTCATCCACATCTATGAATTATTTCTTCCAGCTGTATTTTAAATAGGCAAGGAACATTGAGTATTAGAAAAATCTGTGTTAATGTTGTTATTGAAGCCAGGTGATGAGCATAAGCCAGCTGATGAAACCAAGTGATGAGCATAGAATATGTTCTCTCCACTGGGATCATGGAAATAAATGTAACAATATAAAAAGGTCTGTTTTCTTCAACCTTCTGTTTCAATATTCTTAGGGAAAGCTTATAAGGAAAAGATGCATGCAGCAGTATCCTTTCATTCATGTTTCCAGCAACTGATTGTCAGAAGCATATATTGCTTTTGCTAATGGATATAATAGATACTCAACAGAATGGATAACCAATGAAACCTTTAACCATAAATTTGTCTATTCCCTTTTTAAAGATGATAAGCATTCCATGGCAGTGAATTCCACAACTGTGTGCTGTTTTGAAGATTTTGTTTCCCTTTAGATCATAATTATTTTGTTGTTGCTGTTTTGTCTTTCAGCTTCATTAGATATTAGGTTCTAGTATTATGAGTGAATAAAAAAATAAGTCCATGTATGATTGTTAATAATAATACATTTTTCTCAATTAAAAAGTAATGCTGTTTCCTCTCAGAAAAGTTGTTCCAGACTTGCTCACTAATATTTTCAAGGCTGGTGATCAGTACTATACACCATATTCCAAATATGGTTTTTATAAGTCATTTTCATTGTGGCTGAAAATATTTTTTATTAATTTTATTTTTACTTGCAACATAGAACATATTTTTTCCATAGTACCCACTCTCTGTAAACATCACTAAAACAAACTCATTTTAGTGTTTTTTTTAGTGCATCAGCATATAGATGAAATTAGGATTTTTGCTCACACTGGCAAATCAACTTGCTTCTTAGAGTGCATGAATGTAAAGAATGTGTCTCTGTATAGTCTCTGTATTTAGATAAAATTATTTAAAAGCTAAACTTGTATATATTATTTAATAATAGTATTCCCTTTTATATACATTTTGAAGAAATGTATTGTTTATAGGGAATATGATTTAGCTGCAAAAGATGGCATAAGAGTAGTGATTTTTTAAAGAGTTAGATAAAATAGATATGGATTAAGCTAAGTGGTGGGATTCAGCCAGTTTGCACCACTTTGGCACAACCGGTAGCTAATTTTTTGTTGCCCAGGCCCAAAATGGACTTCTGGAATTGGCATCCAAACAGAGAACCGGTTGTTCACATATTTGAATCCCACCACTAATTAAGCTTCTCTCTGCATCTCAATATAGTAGCATAGCATGCTAAATTAGACTGCTTTTTTGATAGCCATTGGCACATATGGTAATTGAATGTGTTTATATGTATGCATAGACATGTGCACAGTCAATTTAAAATCTGCAAGCATGCACTCAATTTATCATGTCCTATTAGTACTCTAATGGGACGCGGTGGCTCGGTGGTTAGGACGCTGAGCTTGTCGATCAGAAGGTCAGCAGTTTGGCGGGTCGAATCCCGAGTGCTGCGTAGCAGAGTGAGCACCTGTTACTTGTCCCAGCTTCTGCCCACCTAGCAGTTCGAAAGCACGTAAAAATGCAAGTAGAAAAATAGGGACCACTACGGTGGGAAGGTAACAGCGTTCCGTGCGCCTTTGGCGTCTAGTCATGCCGGCCACATGACCACGGAAGACATCCTCGGACAAGCGCTGGCTCTTCGGCTTTGAAACGGAGATGAGCACCGGCCCCTAGAGTCGGAAACGACTAGCATGCATGTGCGGGGGAACCTTTACCTTTACCTTTATTAGTACTCTGAATAATCATCTCCAGTTGTTACATGTGTCATACATGTGTAATGAGAAACTCTCATAGTCTTGGTTTTCAGTAGATTTGTGATTGATCAGTTTCAGATAACAAAGAATTGTTAACATGGCCACATGGTAAAGCACTTAGTGGAGAAAAACATTTTTCATAATGTTTCTATCTAACTTTGTGGTACATTGCTGTAGTCACAAATGAATTAACATTATTGAATTTCATTTTTATGGCATTTAGAAGGACGTTTAGGGTGTAAAAATCAATGGAAGATCAGGAGTGTGGAAAATTACATATTTGAAGAATTAATGAACTATCATATTTTGCTTCCTTTTCATTAATAGAGCTAAATTAGTTTATCATAGTTTTTTTAAAAAAATAGAAACTTCAGTCACTCTCTTATAAAATATATATACACCCAGTACCTACATACTAAAGCCATGGTGGCGAAACTATGGCATGTGTGCCACAGATGGCATGCGGAGCTGTCCCTGTGGGCATGCATGCCATCACCCCAGAGAGAGGTGGGGCCAGGCTGCTCCCCTCTGCCTCCCCATGTGCATCTGCACTCTCTCTCTCTCTCTCTCTCTGCACTGTGAGTCAGAACAGCTGCAAGAGCTGGGAAGATCCGGGTTGGATGGTGGAGGCAGCTGCCAGCATGAGTCCAGGTAAGCCTCCAAAGCAATTTTGCGGGGGCCCCCCATGGCCGATCTGGGTGGCAGAGGCCTTTTCAAAACCTCCCAAACTTGCATCCATGGCCACGGGATGATTTTGCAGTGTGCTAGTCGCCTGATCCTGGCTCCAGAAGCCAGGAAAAGGTCTCTGCCCCGTAGATATAGGGCTGCATAGTGATTTTGCCCCTCCCCCCCACTACTGATCCAGGTGGCAGAGGGCTTTTCAAAGCCTCCAGAGCTTGGATCAGGCTGCTGAGGAGCCACAAAATCGCCCTGCGGCCATGGATGCGAGCTCCAGAGGCTTTGGGGAGGGCGCAAAATGTGCAGCCTTAGATCCATGTCTCAGAGGTCTTTTCCAGGCCTCTGGAGCCTGGATCGGGCTGCTGGCGCACCGCAAAATCACCCCACGGCCATGGATATGAGCTTCGGAGGCTCTGAAAAGGACTTTTCCAAGTGGCGGCAGTAGCAGGGTGATCCGTGTGGTGGGTGGGAGGGAAAAGGTGGTGACAGGGCGATTCACATGGCAGGTGGGGGGGGAAAGGCAGCAGCATCAGGGCAATCTGCACAGTGGGTGGGGGCAAACCTGCCCCACTTGTTTCACAGCCACTTTTGGCCAAGTTGCATTGCAGCAGCATTGGGTGCAATATGTGAGGTGGCAAACAGCTGCATCACGCCGAAACCAGCCATTTGCCACCTCCTGCCAATGCCGCTACTCTGAGGCTGCGAAACAAGCTGGGTGGTGGTAAGAAACTGGTATACCGGTTTCTTACTGCTGCCCAGCTTGTTCCACAGCCTCATGGCAGTCACATTGGGTACGATGCATGAGGCGGCAAACAGCCATGTTGAGCCGAAACTGAGGGCTGCCAGGCTGTGGCTGCTGATGGACACAGTCGGCCCCTATGTGTTTGCTGTGTGCAGGGGGCTGATGGTGTCAGGCAGCAGCTGCCCCAGCCCCTGCCTCACCTTGCCTTGCCCTGTGGCAATGGCACCCCTGCCTTGTTCCCCTGCCTTGCCTTGCCTCACCCTACAGGACAAGCCTCCTGCCCACCGTCCCACACACCAGAGACCCCTTGGATCTCCCCCAACCCTGCCTGGCCCCCACAGGCATCCCTCCCCTTGAGCAGCATCGAGGTGGCCATGACCACCCAGTCTGTCATGACCACCACAGCCATGCCCACCCAATGGGCCATGCCCACCCAATGGGCCATCCCCATCCAGCACCCGATGATACATAAGCAGGTTTGGGTTGCAGTTTGAGCACTTGGTCTCTGAAAGGTTCGCCATAGTGACACAAGAATAAGTTTGTTCTTTCATTCAATATGACAACAGAAATATTGCAGTGAAGATCTGTATTAATTCAATTTGTTAAACAATTTGAAAAGTATTTGCTGTAACTAATTTCGTTCTCTTTGAGAAAATTTAATATTTTAAGTTAATTCATGTGAACTTTTTGCTGGGCTCAAGCCAACAATAATATAGAGAAAAATATACATTCCTCTGGGCATAAGCATCATTTGTGAAGACTCATCTTCTGAGTCATTTATTGCTCATTCTTTATATGGCAACAAATTAAGTAATGCTTAAATTAATAAGTGAATTATTATAAAGGTTCTTTTCCTTTCTTTTTTAAAAATAGAAATATATTTTTAAAGAGAGAGGTTTTTTTAAAAAATAAGCAATATTCTATCAAATTACTCAAATTGGAATATTTATTTGAGGAGGGATTTTAAGATACTGAACTTTAGTTGGTTTGGATGATTCTAGTATAACTTTTCTGGAGGCTGGGAGCATGGTCTCATAGCCTCAACAAGTTTCTTTCTTATCTTTGTTGTTGTTAAAGTGAAAAATTGTAGTTTTGCAGCTGTTTTTGGAACAAGTAGCATGAAAAAAAACTTTATTGGCTCACTGCCAACTGCAGTCTCCCTTTCCCAAACCTTGCCCACCTCTAACCCACACATTCTTAATTAATGACATCATGCAACTCTTAAGAAACTTCAGGAAGATAAAATGTTGTTCCTCCCTATTGCCAACTATGGTTACAAATTTCAAAGTCAGCATATCATCTCTTAAGTTCTTTATTTAATTATTAGTTGTGGAGATTCACCACTGCTAACTTAAATTTGAAGAAAGGTCAGTTCTATAATTTGCAAAGTGAAGAAAAATTTTCTGAATAGTAAAGGCATTTGAATATTACACACACACACAATATGGGATGCGGTGGTTCAGTGGGTTAGGACGCTGAGCTTGTCGATCAGAAGGTCGGCAGTTTGACGGGTCGAATCCCGAGTGCCGCGTAACAGAGTGAGCGCCTGTTACTCATCCCAGCTTCTGCCAACCTAGCAGTTCGAAAGCACATAAAAATGCAAGTAGAAAAATAGGGACCACTACAGTGGGAAGGTAACAGCATTCCGTGTCCCTTTGGCATCTAGTCATGCCGGCCACATGACCACGGAGATGTCCTCGGACAAGCGCTGGCTCTTCGGCTTTGAAACGGAGATGAGCACCGGCCCCTAGAGTTGGAAATGACTAGCACCCATGTACGGAGGAACCTTTACCTTTAATATATAGAAGGGTATGGCTGACTGACGAAAACAAATAAGTTTGAAATGCATATCAGTCTCCCTTTAATTCTTTGTTAGCAAAACCAATTTACACAAATATGACCTTTCACCAGTGTGACTACCGTATTTTCCGGCGTATAAGACGACCCCCTACTTTTAAGGAGATTTTCAAGGTTTTTCGTCTTATACGCCGGAAAATACTTGAAAGAAAATGAATGAAAATGAATGAAAATACTTACATGCCCTGCCCTCCCTGTCCGTCGCAGAGGAGGCGAAGGCCCAACTGGCCCCACCGGCCCTCCTGCTGCTCCCGCGCTTCTGCCGGCCCCTGAGGCGCAGCGTTTCCCGGGCGGCAGGCAGCGCCACGGCCGGTGCCCCTCCTGCTTCCCCCCCCCAGGCCGCTTCTCTTCTACTGTCAGCCGAGGCGCACTCAGCCCGGCCTCCGGTCCCTCTTCGCACGGCCGGCACACGTGTTCCTCAGCGCCGCAGGAGCCACCGGAGTGGCTTCCCCAGCCATGGCGCGCGGGCCAGTTGGGAGCCTGCCCACGCCCGCAGCTCCGGCGGCGGCAGCGAGACGGCCGCGCGAAGCAGCTGGGGGCCTGCCCGTGCGGCCGTTCTGTTGCTGCTGCCGGGGCCGCGGGCGTCGACAAGCCCCCAGGTGATGTGCGCGGGCCAGCTGGGAGCCTGCCCACGCCCGCGGCTCCGGGACACGGCTGGTGACAGGTGAGTCCGGCAGGCGCGAGGCCCTCCCCTCAGGCCAAGAGCCGACAGGCAGCGCGGCCTTTGTGTGGGGAGAGCCACCCGACGCTCCTGCCCAGCCGTGTCCTGGAGCCGCGCCGGAAATAGCGCGGGGCGGCCCAGCTTTGCAAGAACGGGGACGCTCGACTGATTTTTTTTTTCCGGCGTATAAGACGACCCGGCGTATAAGATGACCCCCCAACTTTTAAGAAAATTTTCAGGGGTTAAAAAGTCGTCTTATACGCCGGAAAATACGGTACTGCCTGTCGATGGCCTTTGGTTAGGCTGAAACAGGAAATAAAGATTTGTCCCATGTTTGGGGCCTAGCAAGGTAATCTAAAAATAGTTAACAAGCATTTGACACACACACACACACACACACACACACACACACACACATATATTGCTGGAATTGGGTATGTGTAGTTTAACGAAGAGAAGAGTGAGGGGTGACATGATAGCAGTGTTCCAATATCTCAGG
>JAKJMR010017462.1:0-20100 GCA_024449315.1 Daboia siamensis | reverse complement strand
TGACAATGAGAATCTGCCACTTCCTTACTTTGTGTGAGCTCTTGCTAGAAAAGACACTTTATTAACACCTTGAGAGCACAGTTGCAGAGTGCGAGTGAGGGGAGTGGGGATGGGAGGGCCTGGGCTTTGGCGGCCTCTGAGGAGGTAACACTACAGTTTGTTATTTGCTTCAGTATGTATGCCCATGTGACTTATTTACTATTCTGGTTTTTTTGACAATGTGGAAAACTGAATGAAATATACGAAATTTCTAATTTGATGGCCTTGCAACAGAATCTGAACATTTTGAAGTAGAAAATCTTTAGGTCTCCCACATTAAAAAGCCATGTTACCAACTGTGAAAATAATAACTCATATATCTGCATTTGCTCTCATGTAAGGTGATTATGCAAGGATTAATCATATAGCTAAATAAAAGTGTGATATATTATTTAAACAACTGCCATTGTTTTGTCTTTCAAACTGAATCTAAAATTCATAACATAATCTCAGATAATAATATCTGGTTAAAATGTGGTATGTCCAAATATCAATATCACACTATACAAAGAAAGGTATAAATGTTGTTTTGTTTATTGGCATGTAAAACACTAGTGGAATTTGCAGCTTTAAATCAAATCTTGATGAATGTATAAATGTTAAATATTTATAGATAAATTTCTATGAATTTCTATGAAATACATCCGTATTGAAGATACATTCATGTACTGTATTAGGTGTGTCAGAAGTATGGTATAGATTCTATTTCTATTTGAATGGGGTCGATTCACAGGTAGGGAGAAATGAATCAGGGATTTTTCCAAGCCAATATTAGTTTTGACCATGCCGATGTTCTCCATGTTACTTGTGCATTAATCATAATTTTAAAAAAATAAATTTACATAGACCTATTCAATTAAATATTTAAATATGATTTAAGCATAATGCAGAATGTATATTTATAAACATATTTCTAAACATATTTACACATTTGTAAACATAACTTATCCTCAAATTTAATTTTAAAGTTATTGGTCATTTTTATATAAATCTATATCACAAAACTCAGACATGTGCAAAATCTGAATTATTCACTTTTCATATTAAGTGTCAAGTTTTTTACAGATGAGCTCTTCAAAGGACTCTGAGGCATTGTTTACCTTAAAAGTCTTTTATTAGAGCCCTATAACATTGGCAATGCTTGCTGGAAGCTGGAATCTGAATTTTCCTCCCCTTAGCACAATAATATTAAGCATAATTCTCCTCCTTTCATTGCTGTCATTAATCACATTACCCAATTAGTTTGAAGGGTCAGTTTTCCCTTCTGTTAGACAACCTGCCAAAATCTTATCTTCTCTTATTTCAAAACATCCTTGAGAGACATTCTTCCTCCTCCTCCCCCCCACCAGCTTCAACTGATTCTAACTCTAAAAGTAACAGACAAGTTTTAAATATGAAATAGCTGCTTCTTCATTTTTTGTCAAAGCAAGAACATCCAATGTTAGCAGCGTTTACAACCGGCCCCCCTTACAAAAAGGACAGATTCTGTAATGTAAACAAAACACAAATTAGGAGCTGGCTTTTCGTTTGTTGGGGTTTTTCTCATAAAACTTTTTGCTAAGTCTGTCAGCTTTCACATTGGTAGATTTCATCCAAATGGCTTCAGACAATGGGTATTCTTTCCATTCTACTAGGTACTGCAATTTTCCCTTAAAAATTCTAGAGTCAAGAATACGTTTCACTTCATAATAGGTCTGACCCACTACTACGAGGGGTCTGGGCCTTCTTAGGGAGAGGTCATAAAGTGGAGGCCCGAAAAGGTTTCAGTAAGCTACAATGGAAAACCCGGTGAATTTTCCCCAAAAGTCTGCAAAGTTTCAATTCTACTGTGACCAGGTTGATGATTCTTACAAGGGGGAAAGGCCCCAAGAATTTTGGTCCTAATTTCTTGTTGGGTAGTTTAAGGTGTAACTATTTGGTTGACAAATAACCTTTTTCCCCAACATGGAATGTTCTTTGGGGAGCTCTCTTTTTATCAGCCTGCTATTTGTAGGTCTCAAGTCTTTTTAAAGGCCATCTTTGTGTTTTTCCAAAGTTCTTCCCAACCCCTCACTCATTGATCAAGTGTCTGGGAAGTGGAGAGCAACTGAGGGTATTCCGGTATGGGGTTGAATTCTTTCCCTGTGGCTACCTGAAAAGAAGTGTAGCCGGTGCTACTTTGTACTGAATTATTGTAAGCCACCTCTGTGAAAGGGAGGAGGTCAGTCCTGTTTGTTTGTTGGTAAGAAATGTAGCATCTAAGATATTGTTCCACCATTTTATTGGCAGATTCAGCGGCCCCATTAGTAGCCGGGTGAAAGGCCTTGAGATGATCCAATTAATTTAAGAAAAATCCTCCAAACTTTCACTGTGAACTGCATCCCTCTGTCTGAAATTATTCGCTTAGGGGTGCCATGTAGCCAGTAGATATGTTTTAGGAACAACTTAGTCAGGCATTGGGCCAATGGGAGTCCTTTAGCAGGCAATAAAATGAGCCTGTTTTGAGAACAGGTCTATCACAGTCCAGATGACAGTATTTCCTCTATTGTCAGGTAAGTCTACTATAAAGTCCATAGCTATTTCTTCCCATGGTTGAGGGAAAAAATCAGTTTCTCTGGGTCCTCATCGAAGGTTGCTCTGAAGGGTGGGCTCATCATTGGTTGCTGGGGCCCCCATTGCTGCTGGCACTACCCTGGGTGCTGGTTCAATGGCTGCCGGGGCTCCCACTGCTGCCGTTGGACCCCCAGTTGCTGGCTACCCCATTGGTGTTGCTGTATGCCCAGGGGTTGCACGTTTGGGCCCTGCTGCTGCTCCCATTGCTGTTGTCTACTCTGTATTTGGACTGCAGGGAATTGTGGCACCCTCTGCTGCTGATCTACTAGGAGATGTGTTAGCCTTTTTTTTTTTTTTTATTGAAAAGTTTTTCAATACATTTTATCTTTAACATCCCATCCCCCACCCTCTCCCTCCCTTCCCAACCCTATCCCACCCTCTCACCCTCCCCTTCCCCCGTCCCCCCTCCCCGACTTCCCAGAGCTGAATACAAGGTATAAAAGTAAAAAAAAACAATCATAAACTACCATATACTAATAACAATAAACTATTAAGTCTCTCGCGCTTTAGCTCTTATAAGATGACTACAAGCAATATACTTATTCAAATGCTAAATGAAACTTTTTAGTCCCATATTTATTCTGGATGTAATCAAGAGATGTGTTAGCCTTGTGCTGTGGTGCCTCCCTCAATTGCGGGCCCCTCAGTGGTTGCTTGGTTGCTTGGTGACCAGCCTCAATGGAGTTGTCGTCTTCCTCCAACTAGCTGTTGCTCTCCAGGCTTCTGCATCACCCCAAGCTCTTGCAAGGCCTCTATTAGATGATTTAGGCCCAGAGGTTGTTGCCCCTCCTTCTGTGGGGGTTGCCATACTCTCCACTGCTGTGGGGGTCCTAGGTTATCTTCCTCTGTGGGACTGGAGACCCTAGCAGGGAACTCCAAGGGTTGGAAGGCTGTTAACTCTGTGGAAGGGCAGCTGGGGGCCTCTCTCAGCAGGAGCTGTTCTGCGCTCCTCACTTCTAGCTCTTCAAACCTTTCTGCTAGATAGTCAATTGATTGGCTATGGGCTGCAGATGGATATTTCCACTCACCCGAGTATTCAATCTCAGATGGCCTGGCAGCCCCACTCTGGTCTGGGGAATGTGATGTGCAGGAGTTGTCTCTTTGTTGTCACTCTACCTTCTCTGCCTTTGAAGCCCTTGGGGGTAGCAAGGCTGCTTTGGGGCATCTGGAGTCTTCGCTGGGCTTAATCCACTCTGATGACCAGACCAATTCTCCTGGTTGTTTGGGTCTAGCTCCCAGCTGGGAGGATTGCTGAAACTCTTTTCCTACCAGCTTCTTTGTTGGCCCTCCCCCCCCCCCCCCCCGGGTGGCTGCTGGTGCCAGGGAGCTGGTTTTAGGCAATTTTTCCTCCTCCATTATGGGATCTTCCCCGAGTCTTTGTCAGCCTGTCTCCCAAACTTAGAAATAGCGACGGGAGGTCGGAACCCCTAGTTAGTTTGTAAAGTTGGTGGATTCCAGCTTGATGTCAAGTTTCCAACGGATGAGCTCTTCAAAGTACTCCGAGACATTGTTTACCTTAAAAGTCTTTTGTTAGAGCCCTATAACATCGGCAATGCTTGCTGGAAGGTGGAATCTGAATTTTCTTCCCCTTAGCACAATCATATTAAGCATAATTCTCCTCCTTTCATTGCTGTCATTAATCACATTCTCCAATTAGTTTGAAGGTCAGTTTTCCTTTCTGTTAGACAACCCACCAAAATCTTATCTTATTTTATTTCAAAACATCCTTAAGAGACATTTTTCCTCCTCCCCCCAGCATCAACTAATTCTAACTCTAAAAGTAACGCACAAGTTTTAAATATGAAATAGCTGCTTCTTCATCTTTTGTCAAAGCAAGAACATCTGATGTTAGCAGCATTGACATTAAGAAATTCAATTCTGTTTCTCTTATATCAGAATTCACCAAGTCATAATTCCTCAAATACTCTTCTATACATTTATTTTCTTAATGACTTTTAAATTATTAAGTCAGCATGGAAAATAAAATTCATAACTATTTCTATAGAGATTCTGAAAGCCAAATAGCAGAGGTATTCAGAATCAATAGGTGATATGCTTATTATCTTTAATTGGTCATGGTTTTTATTACAGATTGACCACCAGCATCACAGAATGTTGGTTTTTCTAACTTGCTTTTAAAAGTCTTTGCCTTCCTCTGCAAATATTACTTTGCACAATACTCAGTTGTGTTACACATAAAGATTATTTTAATAAAAGAAAGTATTTTTAAAGGAGTAATTGCTGTATTATAAGAATTACTTTCTTATGTTTAATCAATGGAGATTTCATTAGGGATATAGCTATGGAATATCCTCATGAGAATTAATAACTTCTTCAGGCAAAACATTTCAGTGAATTACTAATCACACTTTTGTTTAAGGCCCCTTAAAATAATTACAGAGGTAAAAGAAAATACATTCAGAGTATAGTATAGTACCCCTTCATGGATTACTGCCTTGTCGTGGCGAAGGGGCTTGCATAATTCAATGAAGCTATGAGCTATGCCGTGCAGGGCCACCGAAGACGGAAAGGTCATAGCCGAGAGTTCTGACTAAATGTGATCCACTGGAGAAGGAAATGGCAACCCACTCCAGTATCTTTGCCATGAAAACCCTATGGACAGTACCAAAAGGCAAAATGATATGACGCTGGAAGATGAGCCCCTCAGGTCGGAAGACATCCAATATGCTACTGGGGAAGAGCAGAGGGCTAGTACTAGTAGCGCCAGAAAGAATGAAGCGACTGGGCCAAAGCCGAAAGGACGCTCAGCTGTGGATATGTCTGGTGGTGAAAGGAAAGTCCGATGCTGTAAAGATTTTTCTCCATAGGAACCTGGAAGGTAAGATCCATGAATCAAGAAAAGCTGGACGTGGTCAAACAAGAGATGACAAGACTAAACATTGACATCTTAGGTATCAGCGAACTAAAATGGACAGGAATGGGTGAATTTAATTCAGATGACTATCAGGTATACTACTGCAGGCAAGAATCCCTCAGAAGAAATGGAGTAGCTTTCATAGTCAATAAAAGAGTAGGAAAAGCAATACTGGGATACAATCCTCAAAATGACAGAATGATCTCAGTTCGAATCCAAGGCAAGCCATTCAATATCACAGTAGTCCAAGTCTATGCCCCAACCACCGGTGCTGAAGAGGATGAAATTGACCGGTTCTATGAAGCCCTACAGCACCTTATAGAACTAACACCCAAAAATGATGTCCTTATCATCATGGGGGATTGGAATGCTAAAGTAGGAAACCAAAAGATAACCGGAATAACAGGCAAGTTTGGCCTTGGAGTACAAAATGAAGCAGGGCACAGGCTGATAGAATTCTGTCAAGAGATTACGATGGTCATAGCAAACACACTTTTCCAACAACCCAAGAGACGGCTTTACACATGGACATCACCAGACGGTCAACACAGAAATCAGATTGACTATGTGCTCTGCAGCCAAAGATGGAGAAGCTCTATACAGTCAGTAAAATCAAGACCAGGAGCTGACTGTGGCTCAGACCATGAGCTTCTCCTTGCAAAGTTTAGACTTAAATTAAAGAAAGTAGGGAAAAGCGCTAGGCCAGTCAGGTATGAATTAAATCATATCCCAGTAGAGGTGACAAATAGATTTAAGGAATTGGATCTGATAGACAGAGTGCCTGAAGAACTATGGACAGAGGTTCGCAACATTGTACAAGAGGTAGCAACCAAAACCATCCCAAAGAAAAAGAAATGCAAGAAAGCAAAATGGCTGTCTGAGGAACCTTTGCAAATAGCTGAGGAAAGGAGGGAAGCAAAAGGCAAAGGAGAAAAAGAAAGATATGCCCAATTAAATGCAGAATTCCAAAGAATAGCTAGAAGAGATAAGAATGCCTTCTTAAATGAACAATGAAAAGAAATAGAAGAAAACAATAGAATAGGGAGGACCAGAGATCTTTTCAAGAAAATTGGAGAGATGAAAGGAACGTTTCATGCAAAAATGGGCATGATAAAGGACCAAAATGGCAGGGACCTAACAGAGGCAGAAGAGATTAAGAAGAGGTGGCAAAATTACACAGAAGAACTATACAAGAATGAGCTTTTCGTCCCTGATAATCACAATGAGGTGGTCACTGACCTCGAGCCAGACATCCTAGAATGTGAGGTGAAGTGGGCCTTAGAAAAGCTAAGCAACAACAAAGCTAGTGGAGGTGACAGTATTCCAGATGAGCTATTCAAAATCTTAAAAGACAATGCAGTAAAAGTGCTACACTCAATTTGCCAGCAAATTTGGAAAACTCAACAGTGGCCACAGGATTGGAAAGATCAGTTTACATTCCAATTCCAAAGAAAGGCAGTGCCAAAGAATGTTCAAACTATCACACCATTGCACTCATTTCTCATGCTAGTAAAGTTATGCTTAAAATTCTAAAAGCTAGACTACAGCAGTATGTGGATCGAGAACTATCAGAAGTACAGGCAGGATTTCGAAGAGGCAGAGGAACTAGAGATCAAATTGCTAACATACGCTGGATCATGAAGAAAGCTAGAGAGTTCCAGAAAAACATCTACTTCTGCTTCATTGACTATGCTAAAGCCTTTGATTGTGTGGATCATAACAAACTGTGGCAAGTCCTTAAAGAGATGGGTGTACCAGACCATCTTATTTGTCTCTTGAGAAATCTATATGCAGGCCAAGAAGCAACAGTGAGAACTGGACACGGAACCACTGATTGGTTCAAAATTGGGAAAGGAGTCCGGCAAGGCTGTATACTGTCGCCCTGCCTATTTAACTTATATGCAGAGCACATCATGAGAAAGGCAGGGTTAGATGAATCAAAAGTTGGAATTAAGATTGCCAGAAGAAATATCAACAACGTAAGATACGCCGATGATACCACTCTAATGGCAGAAAGTGAAGAAGAACTGAAGAGCCTCTTGTTGCAGGTGAATGAGAGTGCAATTCTCAATTCCTGGCAAATAGATGGGGAAGAAATGGAGGTAGTGACAGATTTTATTTTCCTGGGCTCCAAGATTACTGCAGATGGGGACTGTAGCCAAGAAATTAAAAGACGCTTGCTCCTGGGGAGGAAAGCCATGGCAAATCTAGACAGCACACTAAAAAGCAGAGACATCACCTTGTCAACAAAAATCCGTATAGTCAAGGCTATGGTCTTCCCAGTTGCAATGTATGGCAGTGAAAGCTGGACCATAAAAAAGGCTGAGCGCCAAAGAATTGAAGCCTTTGAACTCTGGTGCTGGAGAAGACTCCTGCGAGTCCCTTGGACTGCAAGGCGATCAAACCGGTCAGTCCTAGAGGAGATCAACCCTGAGTGCTCTTTAGAAGGCCAGATCCTGAAGTTAAAACTCAAATACTTTGGCTACCTAATGAGAAGGAAGGACTCACTGGAGAAGAGCCTAATGCTGGGAAAGATTGAGGGCAATAGAAGAAGGGGACGACAGAGAATGAGGTGGCTGGATGGAGTCACTGAAGCAGTAGGCATGAACTTAAATGGACTCCAGAAGACGGTAGAGGACAGGAAGGCCTGGAGGAATATTGTCCATAGGGTCGCGATGGGTCGAACACGACTTCACAACTAACAACAACAACAACAACATAGTATAGTATATAGTATTTATCACAATAGTAGGATGTTACCTGGTCAGGTTATAATTTACAGTGTGCTTGTCAGAATCCATTTATATTTCTATTATACCAACTATCTTCTATTTCTTACTAAAAGTTCCTGCTTGGACAACCTTGTCTCCAAGAGTCCTTCTTTCTTAAGATGTGGATTGAAGTGGGTTCTGACATGAGACAGGATCTGCATTAAGAGTCAACCTGGAAGCAAGAACCTTACCGGGGGACTTTTCAAAAAATACAATGTCTAATGACGAAGCAGGGAAGGAGGGAAGCTCCATTGAAAGGGAACTCCCCCCCCCCCCGAAATCCCCACCAACTATCAGGAGCTGAAGCGTCATATTCCTCTGGAGAAAGGGTGATGGAGACGTGCAACCACAAAACATGGTGGTCGATGTGCATTGGAAGGAAAAGCAAGTGGGAAAAGGCATCAAGGAAAGTGACCCTGAAACAGGGCGACCACCAATCTGGATGGATGGAAGCAAGAGATGGAGAGTTCCCTGCACGTCAGTGAAGAGGACAGGAGTTATGCACCACACAGAGACTGGATCCTAGAGAAAGCTATTGACCTGATGAAAAATACCCTTGGCTCTCTAAGGGAGGAGAAACCTGAATCCTTCAGCCACAACAGCACCTAGAGTTGCAGCTGGAGAGACAGTGGGGGGGGGATCCAGAACCTGTAGCACTGGGGGCATCTGCTGAACCTGGAGCAACTACCTCAGCAGCACCCACCTGCTGCTGACCCACAGATGGGGATCAGGAGGGGGGCAATACCACCAGCAGCATAGGCACCGATCCATTCAAAGAGTCCCACCTCTGGAAGCAAAATTTAGGGAGGGAGCTGCCATGCTTGGGGTTTTTCCTAACTCAAGTCCTCAGTTATATGGAAGAATATGGACAGAACATCATCAGTGACAAAGCCCGCATCTGCATCATGCAATCTGCCCTGGACGGACCGGCCACAGACTGGGTGGTGAACCTGCATGACTCCAATGCCCCAGAACTCAGTGACTTCAACTGGTTCATGACATCCTTGAGGAGGCGTTTTGAGGACCATTTGGCTGATTGTAAGGCCCAGGAGAGAATCAAAATGGTGAGGCAGGGCACATGGCTGGTGGCTGAATATATACAAGAATTCCAGGCCATTGGCAGCAAGCTGAACTGGCAGGAAGACATCCTCCTTAGCCATTTCAAAGACAGGCTAAACTGCAACCTGTATCATGCTTGCCTGCCTTGAGGAGACCCACGCCACTTCGATGACTGGTATGTCCTGGCAGAGGAGGTGGAGAGAAACCTACTGAAGAGGCACCACTGAGAAAAACCATGGGCCCACCCGCCTCCTGAACAGACGTGTGAGGCAGCAAAACCACCGGCTATGGCTAAGAAATCAATGGGCTGTTTCAAATGTGGGAGAGAGGGCCACCACACCACAGAATTCTGCTCAAAAGCCCCTCAGCGCAAATCAGACCCATCACCAGCCAGGAGATCAGGGATGTCCCCAGCCAAACCAAAAGAACCCTCCATGAGGGGGATAGAGGTTGTAGAATCCAAAACCCCTGCCAAGGAATGGGAGAAAATTCCGGCCTACACTGCAGGGGCAGTGGACATCTCGAAGGACAAAACCATGGTAAGTGGATCCATTCCACCCATCCTCAAGACAGTGGCTATATTAGCCCCCTCCATGCCTGAAGCTGTCAAAGTGAAAGCCTTAATAGACTCTGGCTGCACCCGCTGCCTCATTAGTCCAACGCTAGTGGGGAACTTGGGCATTCCAGTGAGGAGATTAAAGCAAACTATCTCCTTTGGCCAGTTAGGATCCATTGGAGGGTGGGTACTAGCTACCCTAGCCACCTTACCATTTCACCTGTCCCTGGGGACTTATGAGGAAGATATGACATTTGTATTGACCCCAGGCATGCAATGCCCAATGATTTTAGGACTGGAATGGTTAAAGAAATGGAACCCCTGGGTAAATTGGAGGACAAAAGAGCTCAACTTCCCAGAGGGGGAGCGTGTGAACTCAGAACCCCAAAGCCCCCCACCCCCAAAATCCGAGGAGTGGAGACAGCATCAATGGGAAAAGAGAAGGGGTTACCAGAAATACCAGAAGAATACCAGGACCTTGCTGAAGTTTTCAGTGAGGAACGGGCAGATGAGTTCCCTCCTCACCGACCCACAGACTGTGCTATAGAAATCAAACCCAAGGCAAAACTCCCGAAGCCCAGGCTGTACTCCATGAGCCCTAAAGAGATGGAGGAGATGGAAAGATTCAAAAATAAAAACTTAGAAAGGGGATTTATTGAACCTGCCAAATCCAAAGTGGCCGCCATGGTCCTATTTAGGGAGAAGGAAGGCACTATGCATTTGTGCATTGATTACTGGGCCCTAAATGCAATTAGTGAAAGTAACCCGTACCCCCTACCCCTAATGAAGAATATGCTATCCTACCTATCAAAAGGAAGGATTTTCACCAAACTAGACCTAAGAGAAACATACTGCCGCATTAGGATCAAGGAAGGAGACGACTGGAAGACTGCATTTAATTGTCCAATGGGTTGCTACCAGTTCAAAGTTCTGCTGCTTGGACTGCAAGGGCCCCCTGCAGTTTTTATGCAATTAATCAATGAAGTAATAAGAGAGCACCTATTTAAGGGGGTCCTGGCTTACTTAGATGTAGTAAGGGACGGTTGAAGAGTCTGGGGTCAGGTTGCTGCCTTTCCCTGTCATTTTCGGGTGTCAAGGTTGCGAGTTCAGGCATGTTTTGGGGGCTCCAGCTTCGCAACTGGTCGGCGTGTCTTTGGATGTGACCGTTACGACCTGTGTCTATTAGATAGGACAAGGGTCCTGTTTGGTCGATGACAACCCCCTGGAGCCACTTAGGTCCATCTGCATAGTTTCTTGCCCAAACAGTTTGTCTGTTTGTAAAGGACCTTTGTGGGAGGGGTTGTTCAGCGTCAGCATTAGTTCTATCAGGGTGCATCCTGTCGAGCCTGGTGATGAGCCGTCGCCCCCATCGTAGCTCTGCTGGAGATTTCCCTGTGGTTGTGCATGGGGTGCTGTGTTGGGTGAGCAGGAATTGGGCTAGCCGTCGGTGCCAGTTGCCTTTGATTATTTTCCGGAGGGCATCTTTAGTTGATCTTACCATAACCTCTGCCAAGCCGTTAGACGAGGGATGGAGCCGCCGTAACATGCCTAATAGAGTTGCCCCTGGTGAATATCTGAAATTTACAAGAACTAAATTGGGGCCCATTATTAGTGACCAAAACGTCTGGAAGACTGTGTGTGGCAAAAAGCCCCCTGAGCACCTGTACAGTGGCAGTGGTAGTGATGCTGTTTACCGGCACTACCTCTAGCCATTTGAATAGCTATCCACTGCAATGAGGAAGGTTTGTCCCTGGAAGGGTCCTGCGAAGTCTAAGTGAACTCGGGATCATGGGTTCTTGGTCGTTTCCCATCTATGTATTGGGCTGTGAGGGGGGCCCGGTCGTGTTAATTGGCAGGGATAGCATCCTGCGACATGGTCCTCAATGTTTTTATCAATGTTAGGCCACCATACGTAGCTTCTGGCTAGGGCTTTCATTTTGACAATCCCCGGGTGTCCCTCGTGCAGTGTGTGTAACGTTTGTTCCCTGTGTTTCTCTGGGACTACTACCCTGTTTCCCCAAAGAATGCATCCCAGATGGGATGATAGTTCTGGTTTCCTTGTGAAATATGCCTGGAACTCTTGTCCAGGGCATGTGTCTGGCCATCCTGCAGTTACCCACTGCAGCACCCTGCTACAGGTTTTATCTTTGGATGTGGCAGAGGAGGTATCCTTTGCTGACAAGGGGCATTCTTGCAATTCCGAAATTGCAAGGATATTTCCCGCAGGAGCCGGGTCTGGATCTGTGTTAGGTAAGGGCAGCCTGCTCAGCCCGTCAGTGTGCCCCAATTCTTTTCCTGGTTTGTGGACAAGTTCGTATGAATAGGCCGATAGAAAGGTTGACCATCGAAGTATTCTAGGCAATAGGATTTGTGGAGTTAATTTGTTCCATGTGAAAATGCCTAATAGGAGTTTGTGGTCGGTGAAAATGGTGAATTTTCTGCCGTATAAGTAATCATGGAACTTTTTTACTCCAGCGACGATTGCTAAAGCTTCCCTGTCTATTTGGGCATAATTTCTTTCGGCCTTAGTGAGAGTCCTGGAATAAAATGCTATCGGATTTATTTTTTTTTATTTTTTTTTATTGAAAAGTTTTTCAGTACATTTTATCTTATCCAGTAGCCTATGTAGGGGTTCGGCTAAAGTGGCTTTGTGGGGAAGAAATGCGTGGTAGAAGTTTAAGAGTCCAAGGAAGGCTTGCAACTCTTGTTTGTTTTTGGGTGTGGGGGCTTCTTTGATGGCTTTGATTTTGGCGTTGGTTGGCTGAATTCCCTGGGCATCTATTTTATAGCCGAGGAATTCAGTTGAGGGAACGCCTATTGAGCATTTATCTTTTTGTAATTTGAGACCTGCTTCCCTGAATCTGCTCAACACAGCTGACAGTCGGTCTGCCAAATTTTGTGTAGATTCATCGGCAATGAGGACATCGTCGAAATAGGGGCATACCCCGGGAATTCCTTTTAATGTTTTTTCCATTATTTCTTGGAAAATCCCAGGGGCTGCGGATATGATGAATTGAAGGCGTTTGACTTTAAAAGCCGCGCGGTGAGTGACTATCGTCTGTGCATCTGCGGTTTCTTGGGTTACAGGGAGCTGTAAATATGCCTGCACCAAGTCAAGCTTGGCAAAGATGGTGCCGGAACGGACGGAGGCGAGGACGTCGTTTACCGTGGGGACCGGGTAAGCATGTGCGTTTAATGCCCGGTTTAGGGTGGCCTTGTAATCGGTGCAGAGCCGAATTTGGCCAGTAGGTTTGATGGGGGTAACTATCGGGGTTTCCCAGAGTCCTCCGTCGGTGGGTTCCAGGACTCCTATTTTGACTAGGCGATCCAGTTTGTCCTCAATTTTCTTTTTGAGGGCGAACAGGACTCTCCTTGCCCTAATTCTTATTGGTGGGACCTCGGGGTTCAGTTTTAGGAAAATTGGGGCCCCTGTGTATTTTCCGAGGGAACCGTCGAAGATGTCTGCAAATTGTTTGCAGACGTCTTCGAGGTTTGCGGCCTCTGTGTTGTTGATTCCGGTTAATTTAATGCCTAAGGCTTTGAACCAATCCAATCCGATTAAGTTGGATCGGTCCCCTTGGGTGACTAGCACGTTAAGGGGTCCTCGGAATTTTTTAAACTCTACGAATATTCGGGCTCTACCTTTCAGTGGAATGAGGGACTTTTGGTAGTCCGCCAGGTAAATTTGAGGGGGTTTCAATGGGATTTGCCTACGGTTTCGTTGGCAAATTTCCTTGAATGTTTTCCCTGAGATTAGGGTAACCGAGGAGCCAGAATCTACCTCCAGCTCGCAGGGGACTCCTTGTAGCCTGGCTTTGATTTTTACTTTAGGGTTTAGGTGATGGCCCTCTCCTAATTCCTTGTCCCTGTCTACCGCCTGTACTAGGTACCTAGGGGGTTTTGCTCTGGAGGCTGGTGGGGGTCTCATACCTGGGGACGTCGCTTCGAGTTCGTGGAGGTCCTCACAATTCCGGCTTCGGCACACGGTTTTGATGTGTCCGGATTTGCCGCAGTTGTGACATTTGGCGTTTCGGAACTGACAGGCGGTTCTGGGGTGGTTATCCCTGCAGCTGGCGCAGGTGGCTCGCGGTTCCCTGAAGTTGTTTTTTGGTCTTGCCCCTTCTCCTCGCTCATTTCTGTGTGTTTGCAGTCTTTCAAATCGTCGGTGAATGGCATCCACGTTGGTCAGGTCTTCTAGTTCTCCGCCGTCTCTGGGGGCTATTTCGTCCTGGTGCACTGATCCATGTTGTCCGTTTCCGGTTTGTGCGGGGTTTCCGGGGTGGCTGTCCTCGTATGCCTGGATTTCTCTCGTAACTTCAGCTAAATTCAGAGTGGGCTTTGTGATAATTTTCTTTTGGAGGCGTTCGTCCTTGAACCCGATGACCAATTGGTCCCTGATCCGGTCTTCCAAGTCCGGGAATTGGCACCATCGGGTGGCGTGCCAAACTCTCGCTATGAAGTCGGCCGCAGGTTCCCCTGGCAGCTGGCATCGACGCGCGAACTGGACCCTCCAGTATATCTCCGAGCGCGTTGGCATGTAGTGTTTACTGAGTTTCTCGGTTAGTTCGGCGTAGGTCACTTCTGCGACCGGCTCTGGACTGCACAGTCCGACGGCCACGTCATACACGGTGGGGCCACTCAAATATAGGAGGGCTGCTGCTTTGGCCCGATCCTCTGTGATTTTGCTGACCAGCAGGCACCCTTCAACCTGGCCCAGGTGCAATTCCCAATGTTCAGGGTGTCGGGTGTCAAATTCTCGAATCTGTCCAAGATTAGCCATGCTGTCTGGTTCGTAGCGCTGCTTGCCTGGATGTGGAAGTTATAACTTCCCTGTTAGTGACTTCAGTTGTGACTCGCTCTGAGCCTCCAGAAGGTTTCCCCTCCTAGGCTAGCGACTTCAGCTCGGCAAGCAGATCCCACCTTCATCGCTAGTGAAATGGCTAGAGTGTAAGGATCACATGGAGACAGCAGGCTCAGGTTGCTTGTTTATTGTGGTACACCCGGCAAAACTCTGCTGGCTTCAGCTCCTTTTATAGCCAGCTGGAAGTTGGCTCAGCCAATCAGACGTTCGGCTTTCTCCCACCTGGAAGCTGGACCAATCGGCTGCGTCAGGGAGTTTGACAGCTTGGAGTCCTCGTGGTGGTTGCGCCTGCGTGGTTTGTAGTTGGCTGGCAGCTGAGAGCTGTCAGCTGCCGCGCCTGCACATTTGCTGGTGGCAGTTTGACAGCTGTCAAACTGCCGCGTGTGTTTCTGTCAGCTGTATTTTACCTCAAGCACCCGTTGTAACATTAACTCATATTACGATAACATTAACATATAACATATAAATATTTAACATTAATATATAACAACCACCACCTCCAATCATGATTGAAGGAGAACAACACTTCAAAGTAAAAGAAATCCTAGATTCTACAAAGTATCATGGGGGAATTCAACACCTAGTAGCTTGGAAACACCTTCCCTCCTCAGAAAATAAGTGGGTCAATAAACACCACATCAGAGCACCAAAGCTACTAAGGAAGTTTCATACAGAATATCCCAACAAGCCAGGCTAACATTTATAATTTTGTCTCCTCTACAGGTGGATCTCTCCCATCTTTAAGGGGAGCAGGATGTCAGAATCCATTTATATTTCATTTCTTTTCCATGCAAACCCAAATCTCACACACACACCCCTGGATTCTGCCATTGCCAAGGAGGAGAGGGAACAAGCATGGGTTTTTATTGCTTTCACTTCCTTTCTCAAATGTAACCTTTTGTTTATTCCGCCTGCCTGCTATCCATCACAATAAGATCAATTATTCTCTCGCTAGGCATTTTCCCTCTCATCTTATGGACAACTAAGAAAGGGGGTGGAATGAAACCCTCCAGAATCTGGTTTGTTTCTCTGGATGGAATGTGAGGGGGTGGAAATGAATTTTGCTATGAATGGACTGATGTCTCTCCTCTTTCCAGGAGGGGCTTACCACCTGGAGCTTGGCTGATCTGGAACTGACAGAATGAACAGTAGGGTGGGGCTTGCTTGGGGACATTTAAAAGTATCAATCTGTGAAGGGATTTCTCAGATCATGTCTATTATACCCGCTATCTTCTATTTCTTAGTAAAAGTTCCTGCTTGGACAACCTTGTCTCCAAGAGTCCTTCTTTCTTAAGATGTGGATTGAAGTGGGTTCTGACAGTGCTGACAGTTGTTTGTAAATTTAGTAAAAACATTGGTTTTGTGAAGTTTTTTTTTAATGATAGTATTAGGCCATACTTGTTTGTTTTTATTTCCATAATCCCATTCATGGTAAGTGTAAATGCTGTTCTGGTCATCAGTAGATTTTTTTAAAAATAAATTGTTCATCCAATTCACTCAATGCAATAACGACATTGGTTCCCAACCTCCAAGCAATTTCTCCCAGAAACATCTTGTAGATTTTAAATAAAATGAAACCTAGATTTTCTATTCAGTGATATTTCATACCATTTTAGAACAGGAATGAAGCTTGCATAATTTCTGAAAGCTTTCATTTAGAAGACAATGGTTCTCATTCACCAAAACTATAGGAGTAAAAAGGGATTTCCATTGCTTTAAACTTTCCTTAAATTAATTCATCTTGCAGAATGCTGGCAGACAAGTGCAATGGAAAATAATCAGTCTAATTTCTTTCCCTTTCAGCTTGTAAATACTTGTAAATCTCTCCCTCTATTTTTCAATATCCTCCGCTGACTGAACATTGGGTAAGATTGTTGTACTTTACACAAAAGGACCATGTCCAGTGGCGGGATTCAGCCGGTTTACACTGGTTCAGCAGAACCGATACCTAATTTTTTGTTGAGTTTGGCAAACCAGTTATGATAAATCTGCACAAGCCTCCCCTGAAGCCTCCCTCCGCCAGCCCTCCCTCACTGCCACTGTACTTTCTTGCACATACTTTCTTGACACCTTGCATCAGCTGGCATCTCCCTCCTGTGTTATGGAAATGGCAGCCCATTTTCTGCTGCTTTCCTCCTGACAGAAGGAGGAGAGGAAGGACACTTCATATGGAAGGATGCTAAGCTCCAGGAAATCTATGCCAGCTGGAGCTGGGTGAGGAAGGACAGGATCCCCTTCCCTGATGGTTTTATAAAGCCCTTGAGAAGCTGATCCACTTCCTGCAGGGTTGGCTTTGGCACCTGCTTCCAAGGGCAAACAGAAGAGCTTTGCTTTTTTCCTCCTCTTTTTCTCTGGGCTGCTGCTGTGTGCAAGCAAGTGTGCAGTGGCAGCCATGAAGGGCTGGCAGAAGGAACTGGCAGGGGAGCCTTGCACCCCCTGGTCACAACGCAAGCCATGGGAGAGTTGTCAGAGGAGAAGGAGGCAGTGGCTGCTACCAGGCAGGTAATCTGCAGGGCAAAGCAGTTGGCAGGAGTGGTGGGGACCGAAGAAAGCCCCTCCAGTGGCAAATGTGGCTATTGTGCAGTGGCGGCAGAGCCTTTTGCCCTCCCTTCCCCCTGGCTCTGAAACAGTGGAGGGAGACTGGGTAAGGTCCATCCTCCATAGCATGGAAGTCCGGCTCGGGAGGGGAGTTAAAGGGAAGAGGCAGGTGGGCAGTTGGGTTATTGAACCAGCAGGGGGAGGTCACTGAGCAGGGAGTGGCCTGAGTATGGGGGCCCTGAAGTAAGCAGGTGCAGGGCACGTGGGGTAGCTCCCCCCCCGCCTTAGCTTGGTTTTTATGCCTCTTAAAGGGTTTTGTGATTTCAGAGAGAACCAGTTGTTAAATTATTTGAATCCTACCACTGACCATGTCCTTCTTGAATATTTCTCCTTTGAAATAAAACAAACTAATAAATACCTTTCAAACCATAGGAAGCAACTGTGTTGCTTTGAATTGGTATACATCTCTAAGGGTGAGATGGCCAGTACATAAATTTGATAGATAGATAAATAAATAAATAAAAATACTTCTGGATCAGGGAGTTAAGCCTGTTCCAAAAGCAGGAAGGTGCTTCTTGATAATTCTGCATCCATTGTCTTATATCTACACCCACTGTTGCAACCTAAGTTTTAAGAAATTCTGATTTCTCAGTGATTCAACACATCTATTGTGAACTATTTTTATGCATTTATATTTTACTGAACATATAATCTGGAAAAATCATCACGGCCATGATACTAATTTTATCCTCCCATGTTTTTCTCTTTATGTGGGGTCAGTGTGTAAGAATTTATGAACTGGAATTGCCATAGCAATGAACCAGCCAATGGGAACTGTTATTTAACTGAGACACAGGATTGGCTGTGAGAAGCATGTGAGCAGCCTAGGTCTGGACATATCTTAGTCTTGCCATGTCCTGATCTCCTGAGTTAGTTGTTGTTGTTCTCTACCATGTTGCCAAGAATTGGATGAAACTGTATATATCATGTTTATATATATTTTATAAAGTTTTTCTAAACTATGCCTCCTGCTCATTTTGAATGTGTGCTTATTTTGGGGGCTTATTTTTGCACTGGAAAGCTGTAAAACTCTAACAGGTTGTGGGCCCAGATCCTAGCCAGCCCTTGCACACAGTTCAGACAGAAGAAAAAGATAAAGGCTTAACATGGAGCTGTGAAAATCAGATGAGGAACTGCTTGAATTAAGAAAGAAAAAGGCTGCTCAGCTGATGGCTTGCAGGATGGCTGATTTGAAGGAGAGCTCTCTGCCTTGATTGGGACAAGAGAATTATCTTATTTGGGTTGCAAAAATGGAATGCTTCCTGAAGGCTAAGGAGCTCTGGGATATTGTGATTAATCCACCTCAGGGGCAATTAGCAGCTGCAGGTCAACAGAGGCATGATAAGGCACTGGCTTACATCATCTTAAGTGTGGAAGATGAACAATTCTTAAATGTAGCTGACTTAAAAACTGCAAAAGAAGTTTGGCTGAAGTTTAAAAGGGTGCATGTGAGTGCTTCAGCATGCAATATAGTGCAATTATCGAGGCAATTGTACAGAGGCCAGCTGCTGCCACATGAGAGTGTACAAGAGCATTTGCTCCACATGCAGAAAGTGGTTGTTGAATTAGAGCAGGGGTTTTCAACCAGTGGTACCTGTACCACTGGTGGTATGTGAGCACCTGGCTGGTGGTACACAGTGTCGCCTTTCTCCCCCCCACCCGCTCTGCTCCTTCCTAGCTCACTTGCTAGTGGGGAAGGTGGCAGCAATGATTGTGTCGAGCCCCGTGGGCCTGACACACAAAGGGGGAGGAACTCAGCGCTGGGCCGCCACAGCTCTCCCAGCCTCTTTACCAGCCAGGGCCACTGCTGGGAAGCCATCAACCCACCGGGAGCTCTCTGTGGACTGGAGTCCGGTGAATGGGTGCAACTTTATTTCCTCCTGGAGGACACTCCCCAGGGCCAAAGGAGTGACCATGGCATCTTCCCGGAGGGAGCAGAGGGGGGTTGCGGGGGAAGTGTGTCTGCCAGCTGGCCGGCATGACCCTGGAGAGAGTGGGCTTCACCCGGGATGGTGTGCATGTCCACCCCCGGCATGCCGTGTTTGGGAAAGCAGGGGCGTGAGATGCGGGTCCCTGCAGCCGGGTTCCTGGGAAGGCTGCAGCAAGTTGGACCACCCACCCAGCCTGCCCGTCAGCTGGGAAGGTGAAAGGCCAGTGGCGGCTCTCAGCGCAAGCCGGTCTTGGCTCTGCCTGCCTGAAGGTGATCTTTACTTACATCAACCTTCCTCCTGCCCCCAACCCCGCTTTGGTCTCCTTGTCACAGGCATGCTGCTTCCCTTCATCTTGGGGGGGGCGAGCATTGGGGGCCTGTCCCCCTTTCCATCAGTAGAGTTTCGTGTTCACCTGGGACGCCTTGAACATGTGGAGAGGCTTTGGCACTGGCCTTGCTGTGTCGATGCCGTGCACCCAGGAGGCTGCATCTGGGGCCACCAATCAGCTGGCAACGGTTGATGTAGGAAGGTTGATGTAAGTAAATATCACCTTCAGGCAGGCAGAGCCGAGGCCGACTTGTGCTGAGAGCTGCCGCTAGCCTCTCACCTTCCCGGGAAGGCTGCAGCAGGTTGGACCACGCAACCAGCCTGCCTGTCAGCCGGGAAGGTGAGAGACCGGCAATGGCTCTTGGTGCAAGCCAGGCTTGGCTCTGCCTGACTGAAGGTGATCTTTATTTACATCAACCTTCCTGCCACCCCCACCACCGTTGAGGAGGCTGGGAGGGAGGTGGCAGCCCGGCACTGGGGTTCCCCCCCCC